>AWOL01S0018000.1:3997-15476 GCA_000715115.1 Nicotiana otophora
TTTTGTTTTTTGAAAGATTGTTTGAAAATAGTTTGAAAATGTTTATTGGGAAATTGTTTTTGGAATATAATTTTGAAAAATAATTTAAAAATAATATTGGAGGCTCATATATGTGTAATATCCGATATCCATCTAGACATAAGAACATGAACCGCCTTGATAGCAACTCGGGTGGCCAACCGTGTCGCCTCTCATAGGTTGTTGGTTCGTATTCTCGTCTTTTTCTTTATCGATATTTATCATCATCGCCTCTTTATTTAGGGCCCAGTCCGAGGGATATTCAAGGCGCCGTGACCTCAATAACTTGGATGTTATTTTCTCATCGGCCTTTACTCTTACACTGTCAAAGTCAGCGGCATTTAACCAGCATAACATCAGTTCTGAAAATCAACAATACCCAATATACCAAAACCGACATCAATCAATAATTTCCAGCAGATGTACGGCAAACGGATGAAACCAAACTTTAACATTTATAACAACACATTCCCAAGCTTTGAGGGACACGACCATCCAATATCAGGAGCTAAGGCCCAATTTATCCCAAATGAAACTATCAAATTTGTACCAACAACATAGAACAACAGCCCTGCAATCAGTGGCGATTCAGATGAAACAAAGAATGCAAACAATACAAAATATGGCTCGAACTAGTAAGCCAAACAAGCAGTGGCCGAAGGCCTTAACCAAAATTGCACCAACATCAATCAACCACACGAAAATAGAGACAGAGATCGAGTCTCAAACAAGTGCCGCTGTTCAACAAACAAAATGCAATGGAGGCCGAAAAGATTTCCCGGTCGGATCTTCCAAGATTCAAATAGAAAGCAAACCATTTTTTAGCTCTAGATTTTTACATAACAGCATATAAATAAGCAAAACAAAAAAAAGAGATAAGGAACGAGGCAACAACGGTAGCGTGGGGAGAAAGCGAACAGCAGCGGAGGCGCCGCCTTGTTGGTCACCACCTCCGGCGGCGGCGACTTGTAAGAACACATGGATAGGGAGCCGATGGAAGTTGGGCTGGCGGTTGAAGATCTCTCGCCGGAATTGAAGTGTCACGAACCAAAATCCACCTAGTCATGATAGCACCTAACCCAACCCATCAGGTAAGCCAATAAACAACTATCTAATTTAACAAGATTTATTAAGATAAGAAATGATAATGCACCGCTTTTATATAAAAATTTTCCAAGGACTGGTAGTACAAATCATAAGCTTCTAAGATTTAGAATTTATAAAGCTGGTATCAAATAAAGTACATCATCTGTTTGAAATATACATGAACAGATTAAAATTTGAAAGCTACCAAGATCAAGAGGAAGCTATAACCAGAACACAGGTACATCTTCAAATCCAGCTCCCGCCGTGCACAGCAAAATCAGCATCCAACATCTGCACGTAAGGTGTAGATATGTAGTATGAGTACAACCGACTCCATGTACTCAATAAGTAACAAACCCAACCTTAGGTTGAAAGTATTGACCAGATGGGATAAAGGTCAGAGCCCAACACTAATAGCCAACAACAGTTCATAACAACATAATAAAAGTGATTACAAAAGTAACTCAGAGATATAGTGCTCAGCACATTCACAACTCCAAAAACATAAGCATGTTTTTCAAGTATATCAGTGAAAATCCAAAGCTTTTACCGAAATCACCAAAATATGAGTATGTTTGTAAAACTGTAATTTTTCCCAAAACATTCAACAAGTAAATATTTCATTTTCAAATGGCATGAGGAAAGTACATCTCTATGCCTATATGTCAATGTGTATGTGAAGTCATGAATGACACAATGTCGTATCGCATGTGGAAAATGCATCTTATGCCTGTATATCAAGTGTGCATGTCGAATGCAATGCAACTCAGTGATAAAACCATATGCATACTCTCAGAGTATCAATTCACTCAGTCCTCCCAGTGACACAGTCCTCACAATCACTCAATCCTCCCAATTGCTCGGCACTTGCACTCAGTAGGTACCAGCGCTCACTAGGGTTGTGTACAGACTCCGGAGGAACTCATTCATCCAAGCGCTATAAAAAGCCAATCATGACATAAATTAATAAAATACATTGCGGCGTGCATCCTGATTGCATCATAAATCAATAACACCTGATGCGACGTGCAGCCCGATCCCATCATAAATAAATAATATCCATTGCGGCGTGCACCCCGATCCCATAAACATCCTCACCATCAGGTCCTCGGCCTCATTCAGTCATCAATCTCTCCAGTCTCTCGGCCTTACAATGCCATGAAAAGCAACCCAAAATGATGATGTGATGTATCAATGAATGGTAATAGTAACTGAGATATAATATGCAAATGAATGTGTATGACTGAGTATGTAATTGCAATGTAAGCAAATAACTCAACAGCATAAATGACCTCAGTGGGTCCCAACAGGATAAGCATATAGCCTAGACATGGTTTCTAACATGGATCCCAGCTCAATTACTCTACCACGTAGAGATTTCATAGATACAAATAAGATTAGGTAACTACACAGTACCACAGAAATAACCGAGTCACAATTCACATGTTCCATGCCCACACTCCCGTCACCTAGTATGTGCGTCACCTCAACACCAAACACATATCACGTATATTCAGAGGTTCATACCCTCAGCACCAAGTTTAGAAGTGTTACTTACCTCAACAAGCTAAGTCCAATACTAAGCAAGCCAAGCGATGCTCCAAAAATGCCATCCCGTGTGTACCAATCTCCGAACGGCTCGAAACTAGCAAAAAATAACTCAAATACATCAAATAAAGTCTAAGGAAACAATTCCAATTGATAGAGGTCGAATCTCTACTCAAAAGCCCAAAATCAGCAAATAATCAAACCCGAGCCGGTACCTCAGAACCTGACAAAACTCATAGAATCCAACAACCCAGTCAATTACGAGTCCAACCATACTAGTTTCACCCAAATCTGACTCCGAATCGATATGCAAAACTCAACAACTCACTCTATGAAACCTTAGGCTAAAACCCTTAATTTCTCTTCAAAATCCATAACCCAATTACCAAAGAACGAAGACAAAATCACGAAATATAATCACAAGTGAGTCAAGAATGCTTACCCCCAAGTCACATGTTAAATATTTCTTCAAGAATCGCCTCAGTCCGAGGTCTATAGCTCCAAATATGAACAAAATGACCAAACCCTCGATTTAAAGGCTTCCGCCCAGCCATTTCCGCTTTTGCGGACACAAGAGCCCCTTCTGCGGCATCGCTTCTGCGACACAAGCTCCGCTTCTGCAGACTCCACTAGCCATCTAACCCCTCCGCTCAAGCCCGCTTTTGTACCAAAGATTATTGCTTCTGCGGGGTTTCCGCTTCTGCGATCTTCCTTACCCAGGTCTCACCTCTCTTCTGCGAAGAAGACCCCTCATCTGCGACATCGCTTCTGCAACCAATTGATTTTAGAAGAAACTCTGGGTTGTGTACCGATTCGAGGTAATATCGGAGCATTTTAATCTAAGGTACTTGTATTGGAATGTGGGCACTTGTAAAATTGAACTTGAAATGAAATGCCCATTGTTCAGGAGGGCGCCTGGAAAATTTTGACTTTGAAATGAAATGGCCATTGTGCAGAAGGGCACCTGGAAAGTTTGACTTTGAAATGAAATGGCCATTGTGCAGAAGGGCACCTGGAAAGTTTGACTTTGAAATGAAATGCCTATTGTTCAGGAGGGTCTTAGAAAATTTGACTTTGAAATGAAATGCCCATTATTCAAGAGGGCTGCTGGAAAAGCAAGAAGCTATTTTTTTTCTATGTAAGAAAATTGATGAAGATGGTTATGTTATTAATGACTCAAGAAGGCAATAGATGAAAAAAATAAAATTTGAAATGATATGCCGAGTCTAACTCAGACTGCCTACGTATCCCACTGAAATCAGGCCAAGACATAGTTCGATTGCAAAAGATGACTGAATCCGATGTGGATTGCCTACGTATTCCTACCAAAGAAAATCAAGTCGAGGCATAGTTCCGAATATATAGAAATAACTTTTTGGATTTTCTATTACAAAAGTGGTACCGGACGCTACGTGGGTTGCCTACGTATACCCTGTGAGAAGTCAGGTCCGCGTAGTTCTGTTACAGCGAAACCTAACTCTACCATCAACAAAACTTAACTCTTTTGTTTTTCTGTATTTCCACTGTTTTTGTAGCTTCTTTATAGAGAATTTTGGAAAATTTGAGAAGTAAAGAAAGATTGTGATTTATTGACCGATTATCATTTTTTGACTAGACTTTGCTTGGTACCAACAATTAGTTTTGTGCCTAAGCCACCATATACTTTCCAACAAACCGTGATTAGCTTATGCGTAATTCCTATAGCTTCGAGTGGTACCTCATGTATACCTAAGTATCGACAAGATTTGTTCTACTTGCTTCAATTAAAGGTTTGAATTCTGCCTAACTCATGTTTCGAGTTCCCTCACCAAAAGAAAGTCCTAATTTTTACACATATTTGAAGTATTTATTTTTATCGTAGGACATTTTCTGAAGCATAATCACACTCACAATGATGTTCAAATGCATGCGATTGAGATACCATATGCTTGACCTTTATGTGAGTATCCACTAATGTGAGAACACTTAGAATAGGATCATGTAGGGCTTTGTTATCGGCTTGTAATGTAGGCTTGGGGATGGTTAGGATATTTATTTGGGATAAAAGTGACTAATTCTACTTGAGCGTTGCACTGTCTTCGTGCCTTCAGTGTTTAAACCATGCTTTGGCGCTCGATCTTGTTCGGCTCGATGTCCCTTTCTTTTATTTTGACTTCTTTTTGAACTTGTTGGAGGGTCTTCTTCCTTTTCAGAGATCTCCTCTTTCTTTTTTTCTTTTTGGGGTTTCTCCTGATTTGCATGAGTTTTTCCTTCTTTTTGTTGGAGTTCCTACTCTTTGAGTTGTGGAGTTTTCTCCTTTTTGTTGGATTTTGTACGAATTTGCAGAAGTTTTTATCCTTCTTGTTGGATCCTCCTTTTAAAATTGCGGAGCTTCACTTGTTCTTTTTCCTGAAGTCATATCTTTGGTTGTCTTGGACTTTGCATCTTTTGCCTTTACATGCATGTCGCCTTCACTTTGGTCTTCGTCCGAAGTTACACATTTTCAGTGCGCGCAAGGAGGTTGGGCCAAGAGAGGGGTAGTGCTTATAAGCTCAATGAAGGGTATAGGCTAAGATGTGGTTGTCCAAAGAAATGGATTAAGGCTCAAAGGGGGGAAATGCTAGGGATTGAAGTCATTTGATAGGCTAGAAAGGCTCAAACGGGTCAAAGAAGGCCTACGATCCTTTCCCAAACCAAGTGTTACTCAGGATTTCGCCTCAACGGACATTCAGGCCAAGTTCTAGATCTAAAATACCATGAAATGAATTTTAAATCTAAAGCTCACCACATAATGCACATGAAACGATGAGGTTGACTTTGTTCTTGCCCTAACTGTAAGTATGAGAATTTGCAAGCATCCCTAAGGTATAATTAAGAGTTACCCAAGAATCTATGGTTTACCACGAAGCTGACCCTCACCATCATACCAATTAGCACGTTCTTTCCCATGTACACGTCTAACTATATCGGTACCAACCAAGTCAATATTTGGTGATTTTTCCTCTTTTGTTTTCCTTTTTGTTTGGATAAATTGGACCAGAGTAAAAGAAACGTTTCCCCTCCTCTTTTTTTGATTTTTGATAAATGGGACCAAACCTGAGGAAGGGTTCCTCTTTTTTTTTGGATTTTGGGATTTTGACCTGATAACAATATTTTGTTTTTCTCTCTTTTTTGGCTTAATCAAAAAACAATTGTTGTGATTTTTGAAAAAATGAGACTGAACCCGAAGGTTGCCTACGTATCTTATTGAAATAAGAATCAGGTCAAGCGTAGTTCAGGGAGGCTGGAAAGAAAATATTTTTTTAGATTTTCATTTTCCTTTAATTTTGACTTAATCAATTTTTGTGGTTTTTGATAAAGAGAATTGAATGTAAAACGAGCTTTGTGGTTACCGTTCTGAAGCGCTATCATAGCATTGAGTGCCATATGGGATTTGTAGTTACCGTTTCGAAGCGATATTAGAGCATTGGTGGTTAGACGGGCTTTGTAGTTTCCATTCTGTATAGGAGCATGGACAGGAAAGTAAAATGACGGGTTGTGTACTGTTCCGTATAGGAGCATTGAACAACAAAGTAAAATGACAGGTTGTGTACCATTTTGTATAGGAGCATTGTTAGTACGGGGCTGGGTACCGTTCCATTTATGAGCGCTGACAGAAAGTAAAATGACGGGCTGTGTACCGTTCCGTATCAGAGCATTGTTAGTATGGGGCTGGGTACCGTTCCATTTAGGAGTTCTGACAGAAAAGTTAAATGATGGGCGGTGTACCATTCCGTATATGAGCACCATTAGTACGGGGCTAGGTACCGTTCTGTTTAGGAGCTTTGAGGTGAAAGTAAAATCTCGGCATGATAGGAGGGATACGAAAGTAAATCTCCACACGATGGGAGTGACATGAATTGAAACCTCCGCATGATGAGAGCATTTTTTTATTTTTTGAAAAATGAGATTGAACTCGGGGAGGGTCCTTGATTGATGATTTTTAATTTTTGAAAATAAGATTGAACCAGGGAAGGGTCCTTGATTGATGATTTATTTTTGTTTTTATTTTTGAAAAATAAGACCGAATCCAAAGGTTGCCTATGTATCTCGTCGAAACGAGAATCAGGTCAGGCGTAGTTTGGGAAGGTAAGAGATAAAGAGGTGATGGAGAAACTTCTGGAGAAGAACAGAGGAAGGTATATATATTTTTAATTTTATTTGGATTTTTTGGAGATGATCCTTTCGTAAGGATTTTCGGTCAACAGTGAACCAAGTGGCCAGACTTGACCGATTCGTCCAGTTAAGGACAAACACAATCAGACCCATTATAGGTTCCCTATGTATCTTGACATGAGGCCAAGAATCAGGCACGCGTAGTTCGTGAATATTAGGGATAAAGGAAGATATTTTGGATTTTTATATGAATTCCCTCAAGGAGTAATTATGCAGAGATATGTTTTTGGATTTTGATTTTCCTTTGATGTTTACAGAAAGACTTCGAAGCAACAAAGGAAGATGTATACATTTTTTTTTATTTTTTCGAAGATGATCCTTTCGCAAGGATCTTCGGCCAACTGTGACCCAAGTGGCCAGACTTGGCCGACTCGTCCAATTAAGGACAAGAAAGACCGGACCCATGATGGGTTGCCTACGTGTAAGCCCCCGTAGAACTTTGCAAAAGAAAATAATGTTTCATGGCGCCGAATTGGTTTTATGTGTTGAGGATTATAGAAATTCTTCACGGCGAGCTTGCAATCCGCGGCTAGGCCTTTTTGGGTTGAACAATGCACGGGAATGAAAAGGAAAATTTTTGACAGAAAATTATAATTTTGCGGTCCATTATGCGACCGCAGAATCGCTCTGCGGGCCGCATAATGGCCGCAAAAGTGAGCATGAGAAGTGCCATTTTGGGGGCAATTATGTGGTCGACTGTGCGACTGCATAACTATTATGCGGTGCATTATGCGATTGCATAACAGTTATGTGGACCGTATAGTGATCGCATACATAGACAGCTTTGTTGGTCTTTTGATCTGTAATTAAGTGACCATTTTGCGGTCCGCATATCCGTTATGCGACCGCAGAACCGTTCCGCAGCTCCATTTTTGAGTTTTTAAAACCCGAACCTATTTCTTTAAATACACTCTTTGGGCCAGTTTTGAGCGACAATCTGATATTTTAGAGTGAGAGAGAGTGCCCTAGAGTGAGAAGGAGTTCTTCAATAATTGTTCTTCAATTCTTGCTCATGTTTTGGAAGATTAAAAAGGGAAACTCACTAGGTCTTCATCATAGAGGTAAGATTCTACACCCTAACCCTCAATTTAGAATTTTGTGTAGAAATGGATAATTAGCAAGATAATTTCTGGGCTAGAGGGTTGTTTATTTTGCATGCATGTGTTATCAAAGGGGGTAGGAAGATTGTTGAGCTAAAAAAGATAAAGATTGGGTAGTGGGATGATGGAATCCTCCATAAAAGTGCCTTGAAACCTTATGCACACCTTATGTTTGATAAAATGCTCAAATGAGCTAGAACCATGATCATCTTCCTAATTTTGATTCAATTTGTATATTTTCTAAAATAGATTAAAGTTGCTAACCATTCCGGAACATTTAGAGTATAAGAAAGCTCAAGTTAGATATGTTGGCTAAACGCTTCTTTAAGAATTGGAATTCCCAATATCCTTGTACGTTCTGAGATGTTGATTATAAATGGGGTATTCCGATAAGTTTTGGGATGAAGATATATGTTCAATTCGTGTTTCAAATGCTCTTATCATATTGTATCATAAATTGAGGATGTGTCCCAAACTATGGATTATGTATCCATATGTTATAATTTCTAGTCGTGATTTATGTGAAAGTTATTATGCCAAGTTGTATAGAGATTGTGATTGTGATACACCTCCACCCGTATACATTGGGGTGAGGTGGCATGACAGTTTTGTGTGGGGATTATGGTATGGAGATTGTGATTGTGATACACCTCCACCCGCATACATTGGGGTGAGGCGGCATAGCCTCTTTGTGTTGGTGTTGGTATCTATGATTCACCTCCACCCACATACATTGGGGTGAGGTGGCATAGCCACTTTGTGTTGGTATTGGTATCGTTGATTCACCTCCACCCGCATACATTGGGGTGAGGCGGCATAGCCTCTTTGTGTTGGTGTTGGTATCTATGATTCACCTCCACCCACATACATTGGGGTGAGGTGGCATAGCCACTTTGTGTTGGTATTGGTATCGTTGATTCACCTCCACCCGCATACATTGGGGTGAGGCGGCATAGCCGCTTTGTGTTGGTGTTGGTATCGTTGATTCACCTCCACCCACATACATTGGGGTGAGGCGGCATAGCCACTTTGTGTTGGTATTGGTATCGTTGATTCACCTCCACCCGCATACATTGGGGTGAGGCGGCATAGCCGCTTTGTGTTGGTATTGGTATCGTTGATTCACCTCCACCCGCATACATTGGGGTGAGGCGGCATAGCCACTTTGTGTTGGTATTGGTATCGTTGATGCACTTCCACCTGCATACATCGGGTGAGATGGCGGGGCCACTTTGTGTGAAGATGGTTACAGAGGATCTCATTTTAAATCTTATAAATGTTATTGATAGCTTTTAATAAGCTTGTTATGGTTTAAACGGTTATCTATATTATTCTATTGTTGCACTAGTTCATCATATTCATCTTGTATTTATGAATTCTTAAATTAGTGTTTAGTTTTCATACTAGTACTATTCGATGGTACTAACGTCCCTTTTACCGGGGGCGCTGCATCTTTAAATGGATGCAGGTTGTTCCACAGCAGGAGATATTGATCAGTGATAGCAGCACACCTTCTTTCCAGCTGACTTGGTCAGCCCCACTTCATCCCGGGGTCATGTATCTTTTGTTCTTTGGGTATTCTGTTTGAGGTATAGCCAGGGCCTTATTGCCAGCATTATCATTGTACTCATCTTTATCTATAAAGGCTCCGTAGACATAGTGTGGGTTGTATAATGGTACTGAGGAAGTCAAACTCGTGTGTTGTGCTTGAATTACGATTTCCACTTCAGATTATGAAAAATGTGTTTGGAATTGAGACTTTAAAATAAAGTAACTGAGGGTAAGAAATTGGTATTGCAACATGATCACTTTATTGGTTGATTAAAGAAAACATATATATTCTCTTTATTCATGAATGAGTTTGGGTAGAAGGAAATCTAATAGGCTTGCTCGGCCGGGTTCACTCGGTTGAGCACCGGTCGTGCTCCTCGATTTTGGGGCATGAAAAACTTGGTATCTTGACACGAGGTAAAGAATCAGGCGCGCGTAGTTCGTAAAGGTTGGAGGGTATGAGTGTTTGGTTTTCAACACTTCTTTACTCTCTTATTTCAAAGAATTGCAACTAACTATATTAATTGCATCACATATATGTATAAAATGCAAGCGTTTAGAGAAACTCGTAGCGATTCCTCGTTTTACCCCTGATTGGGTGTGGTATCCCTAGAAGAGTGTGTCATTCCAGAAGATGTGCCCTAGCTGCTCCTTGGAACAGTTTCTTCGATGCCCCTGACTATTTGCGATACAATTTTTGATGTTGTCTCCCAATTGACTACACAGATGTTTTGGTGAGACCTTCCGGCTATCCACATGAAGCTTTTCGTGATCGTCCCCAGCTATTAGCCAGGGCAATTATCTGATGCAGATACAAAATTATAGTGAGAGTAGTGCCGTCATAAAATTATGGAATCAAGATTTGTAACTAACACTCCCCTGATTGTTCGGTTGATGTTCCACTGTGCTCGATATCGGATGCTATTTCTCGTGCAGTCCCAGGATGATGCACCTTTTGGCTGTCCATGGAAGCCATTTGATGATTTTTCCCGGTTGACAACAGGGAATGACGTTATGATATGAATATAGAAAAGGGGTGAGAGCAGCGATTTAATAAAAACTGAGGAAATTCATTGTATAACCACTACTCCCCTGACTATCTTATGATGCTCCACAAAGTCCGAGACCAGATGTTATCTCCCATGAGGCACCCGGGATGATGTACCTACCAAACTCAGAGGAGAAAATATTAGAATCCCTCTTAGGTGTAGTTATAAAATTAAGAGGGTATAGAGTTAGGCCGTGTAGCCAGTGATGTATCCAATTGTGGTTAGGAATGCGATATTTGCATTTCATGATGGTTTTAGCGATGATGTTGTCCTTCTTGCGGCCAAAGAAAACTTCTTAGTTCGAGGGAGGGAAGTTGATTCGTGTTGACTTGAGGCTTCGCTTGTCCTTCCTTGTCTGTTCGAGTCGTGTGAGCCTGACACTTCTCAAAAGCTAACTAACAACCTTCCTCTGTAACAAAAGTGGGTTGACTTGTATTGAATATTTGAATTTGAGAAGTGGAAATGAACACTATGACTCCATAGCCAGATGTTTGAAGAAAAGACTTGCATCCCATATTTTGGGGTTTAAGTCGAGTGACAGTTAAAATAAGGTTGGCTTGGTATTTTGAGATTTGGAATTTTTGGGTGAAGTTTGGTTGACGCTCTCGAAGATGTTTGGGTTGAGAGCATCATTGCATTGTTCCAATAGAACTGCCCCAGTTTTTCATACTGAGGAAATTAATTTGAAACAATGGGGAAACTGAACCCTTATGCAGGGTTGCCTACGTATCTTGCTAGGACAAAAATCAAGTCAAAATGTAGTTCGGGGCGACTACTGGAATTATTAGATCTATGTGGTGGTAATGAATTATTGATTTTTCCTTGCGAAGGAATGTGATTATGAATGAGAATCCTTGGGTGGGTGGGTGGAGACTAGTAGCTTTTGAACAAGAGACAAATGGTAGCATAGCGCATGGATCTGTCTCAAATGAC
>AWOL01S0018000.1:17405-49335 GCA_000715115.1 Nicotiana otophora
CAAAATGGACATGCGTATTTGAAAGGTCAAGGTTCAACTCAAGTCAACCAAAGTTTATTCAGACAAAGAGAACCTAACAGTGGATAACAAATAGAATGTACATGTAACAGATAAAGGATAAATAACAATGGCAAGCAAAGAATATATAACAAATATACCAAGAACATGCAGCAAATAAAAGATACGTAACAATTAATCTAGCTAAAGCAAGCTGCAAGATTTTATGTACAATGACCTAGGAATTCTAAGAGTAGATTTACCTTGATTCGATCATGAGCTAAGAACGACCACGAGATGGTACATAGTTAACCTCGTCTGCCAATCTCTGAAACTAAGTAATTTTGAAACATGATTTGGAGGGGTGAAAAGACTACCCTCACGTGACTTGTGTGTGATTGTATACGACCAAAGTCGATTGGAAAAGTGATGAAAATTCAATAAGTAATACCATAAACATGTGATAAAGAATATTAAACATGGACATTTGTAAAAGCATATGCAACATAGGTATGTGTAAAAATGAACACACAACATAAGCATATTTAAAGAACGTACAACATAGACATGACAAAGAACAGCCCAAAGCACGCAACAAAGAATACACGACTTGAAGCATGCAACATAAAATATGCGGCTTGAAGCACACAACAACGAAAATACAACTCAAGGTAAATGACAAAGAATATACCACTTGAAGCAAATGACCAAGAATATACCACATTGAAACATGCGATGAAGAATACGCGACTTGAAGCGAGGAATATACAACTCAAAGCAAATAATATACTATTTGAAGCAAAGAGTATACAAGATGAAGTATAGAATATACAACTTGAAGTAGAGAATATAAAACTTGAAGCATGTGACAGAAAGAATAGAAGTTGGAGTATCGGAGAACCTGTAATCCCTCAAGTAATTGATCGAGTCCGTTGTGGTTAGAACCTGAAGTATCCCCAGAAGAGTCGCCATGATGTTGCAACCTATTTTGCACAAGTCAAAATAATGTACAACGTATCGTAATATACAAGGTTAGTTAAAGTTTAAAGTCGCCCCTAATGTTTAAGGTACACTAGGACACCTATATTACACGATATAATGTACACTTCTACTATGGTCTACGAAACCGTTGAGATTCTGAGTAAGGGTTCAAGTTATCTCGAAGGAAAGGTGTTAGGCATTCCTCAAGATCCACAAAATGTGATTCCTGTGGACTCGATCAAATAAGAGGGGAGGTTCAAGTAAATACTCACTACTATTCAGAAAGAATTCAAATAAGAGGGTGATTAATATGTACCCAAATGAATAATTAAATACATAATAGATCACATGCAAATAAAGTATGCTATTGACTTTGTGTTTTGAAAAATGAAATGATTAAGGTTTATCAAGTCGTATAGAATATATGAAGTGTACAAAGAGTTATGCTTTGAAAGAATAGACTAAGGGTGAAAATTAATTTAGACAAAGAATGATTAAATATGTAACAGAGTATGCAACAAGAATTTGAGTATGAAAAGTATTAAAAATATATTAAGGAATCGTATCGTAGTGTGAGGTTTAATAATATAAAAGAATGGTGCTTAAAGAATACATGTTGGCTCAAAGTATTTAAACAAATATTTGAATTTCACAAGAATAAAATTAAAATACTCTACTTACGATTTGAAGACAAAATCTTTGAATGAGTGATTAAAGTATGAGAGAACATGCATTAAGGAGTAAAGTGAAAAAACAAACATGATTATTTGCATATGAGTAATTTGACCAAAGAAACAAAGCTTGAAAATATTAGCATGAATGAGTAACTATTAAAGGAATGAAAATATAAGATATTATGTAGTGACATGTAGAATGTTTATAAATTAACTAAAATAACATCAATTAAAGGATACACTTGGGAAGATTTTGATTTATGTGCAAAGATTAACTATTTAAGTGAAAAGCTAGAAATAGAAATTTACTTTAAATGATTGGTAAGAGTGGAAAAAGAATACTCTTTGAACAATATTAGTGGATAAGGGATAAAGTAAAAGAAATAATTTGATGAATTCAATGAGTATGGTATAGGAAAAATGTATCAAAATGTTCATGACATAGAAAATTATTCTATCAATAGAAAGAAATATTCACGCTAAGAAATCAGTTATCATTCAATGAGTAACTAAAGACCATCTCTAGAGTCATGGTATTGAAATACAAATTATGTGAGCCAAGCCCAAATGACTACAAGGCCCAAGTCTCTTAGAGAAAAGCACAACAATTCAATTATAATGTCTTTACAAATTATGTCTATCTGAAGCACGTTAATTGAAGAATCACTCACATACAAAGAGGTTCGGAAAGCATGCTAGTAAACCTCTAAGAAAATGATTTATTTTTTANAAGCTAGAAATAGAAATTTACTTTAAATGATTGGTAAGAGTGGAAAAAGAATAATCTTTGAACAATCTTAGTGGATAATGGATAAACTAAAAGAAATAATTTGATGAATTCAATGAGTATGGTATAGGAAAAATGTATCAAAATGTTTATGACATAGAAAATTATTCTATCAATAGAAAGAAATATTCACGCTAAGAAATCAGTTATCATTCAATGAGTAACTAAAGACCATCTCTAGAGTCATGGTATTGAAATACAAATTATGTGAGCCAAGCCCAAATTACTACAAGGCCCAAGTCTCTTAAAGAAAATCACAACAATTCAATTATTATGTCTTTACAAATTATGTCTATCTGAAGCATGTTAATTGACGAACCACTCACATACAAAGAGGTTCGGAAAGCATGTTAGTAAACCTATAAGAAAATGATTTATTTTTTATGTTTATGGAAGGAGATAACATTATGGAAGGAGTTCATAAGTTGATTCGATTTGGTTTGGGGTGTGATTCTTAGTTTTAATATTGTTTTACACATTTCGAGGGTTCGAGCAAGTTCATTTTATGTTTACGAACTTGTTGGTATGTTTGGATGGGGCTCCGGGGGGCGTCGGGTGCTATTTGGATGATGTGAGGAACATATTTGAACTTGAAATAAGGGCTGAAGCATCAGCAGTTCTGGTGCGTTCGCACCTACAAATGCATGAGCGGTTGGGAGTGGACTGGCTAGTGTCCGCAGAAGCGGTGATGGAGAGATCGTAGATGCGGAGGGTGGCAGCATGGCATGGTTGCAGGTGCGCGAGGCTAGCCGCAAAAGAGGGCTCACAGATGCGGAGTTTTCCCGCAGGTGCGACCAAGGCTGGTGCGTGTGTGTTCCGCAGAAGCGAACAATTGCCCGCAAAAGCGGCCTCGCAGGAGCGGCGAAGCTGCCGCAGCTGTGAAAATCGCTGGGGTGGTGAGGTGCATTTATAAGGGACTTAGGATCATTTTCTTCATTTATCTCACTCTTTGGTCTAATTTAGAGCTCTTTGAAGAGGGGTTTTCACCTAGAACTTTGAGGTAAATAATTTCTATACAACATGAGTTTAAATCACGCATTTTGGGTATATTCTTAACATGTAAATTATGGAAATTATGGGTTAGTTTAAAAACCTAGGTTTTGCTAAAAATAGGATTTAACCACGAAAATAATTATCAAATTGGGTAGAAATTACATATTTGAGTTCATGAGGTTATGGGGAACATTTATCTTCGAAAATTTCAAGAATCCGGGCATGTGGGCCGGGGGGTGAATTTTTAGAATCTTCAAATTTGGGTTTGATAATTACTCTAATAGCTAAATTATGAACTTGTGAGTTTATATTGATTAATTTATATAATATTTGTCTAGCTTCAGATTGTTCGACACCGAGTTGAGACTTTAGAGCGAATTTATGGGTAGGAAAGTGAGCTTTGGGACGAGGTAAGTCTCTTGCCTAATCTTGTAAAAGGGAATTTACCCCCATAGGTATTTTAAATTACTATTTGCTTCTAATTGTGGGGGCTACGTATGCACGAGATGACGAGAGTCCGTGCGTAGCTCCAAATCATGCTTAAGTAAGGGTAGTCTTTGGACCCAATCATGAAATACTTGTATTGTCTGCTCTCTACTTGTTAATTTAAGTGCTTAAATCATACTGAAACTTGATAAATGATTCGTATAAACCAAATTTCACTTACTTTGAGTTTTGGTGGGTTGCTTGACTGTCAATAGAAATTGTGCTTCCTTGTGAATTAATCTTGTAATAGCTTTGAAATCAGATGTTCGTAGAGTATTTTCTCTTCTTGTGGAGCGGGCCGAATGCCTCGACAGTATAATAGATGCATCTATGGTTCGTGTCATTCAACCCTCGACAGTGTACACATTATACTGGATCAGATCGTATGACCTCGACATAAATCGTGCCTGATAGTGCTCGGAGTCCGATTACACTTGATATTATATTTATTACTTGAGAGATTATAATTTATTTATTGGCCTAAAATTTTTTGGAGTTAGTACGTGTCAGTTGAAGATTTTTAAATTCACTATGAGTTAAAGAATTATTTATTTACTGCTTGCTATTGTAGTATTATTATTATTCACGTATTCCATGCCTATTTAGAATTTCTGTATTTTAGTTGTTGGCCCATAGTAAGTATCGATGTCGATCCCTCGTCACTACTTCTTCGAGGTTAGACTGTATACTTACTGGGTAGATATTGTTTATGTGTTCACGCTACACTTCTGTACTAATCGTGCAGGATCTGAGGCAGGTGCATCTGACATTCATTTAGGCGTGCACGCTCGTTACCCTGAGGCATAGTGGTGAGCTGCTCTCTGAGTCCGTTCTGCAGTACCCACAGTCTTTCTTTTGTATTGACTTACTGTCTATCTTATTTCAGACAGTAGCATAGGTATTTTGTATATTCTATTAGTTGCTCATATACTTGTGAAATCTTGGGAATATGCTAGTAGGCACTTTATGGTTTTGAGTATTTATTTCACCGTATTTTATCTTTCATTAGTTTATGCTTTACTTTACGATAATTTTTTACTTCTCATCTACTTAATAAATATAAATAAACTACTTTGAAATTATTAAAAATAATAAATACATGACTAGTTCACTGTTGGCTTGCCTAGCGGCGACGTTGGGCTCCATCGCGGCCTATAAGGGAAATTAGGTCATGACAACAAAACTCTAGTAGTTGGCTCGAACTACGTTTTGACCTAATTCTTGCTTTGGAAAGATACGTAGGCAACCCTACATAAGGGTTCGGTCTCCCCACTGTTTCAAAGAAATTTCCTCAATACTGGAAACGGGGGTAGTTTGTTGGAACAATGCAATGATGCTCTTAACCCAGAAATCTCCAAGAGCGTCAACCAAACTTCACCCAAACATCCAAATCTTACAATACCATACCGGTCTTAGTGACCCACATTCGACTTAAGTCCTAACATATAGGATGCAAGTCCTTTCTTTAAACATCTGTCTATGGAGTCATAGTTTCACTCCCACTTCCCAAATTCAAAGATTCAATACAAGTCAACCCATTTTGTTGCTGGGGCAAGTTGTAACTCAACCTTCGAAAAGTATCATGCTAACAAGACTCGGACAAACAAAGAAGAACAAGCAAAGCCTCAATACAACGCAAATAAATTTCCCTACCTCAAACAAAGACTTTGTCTTTGGACGCATGAGGGATAACACCATTTCTGGATTAATCATGTAATGCCGACATCACATTTCTGATCACAACTGGATATACCACTGGCTTCACGGCCTAACCCTGCACCCACTTAATTTTGCAACTTAACCTAAGAGGGGCTCTAAAATTTTGTCCTCTGAGTTTTACCGGTACATCATCCCGGGCACTTCACGGGAGATAACATCTGGTCTCGGACTTGGTGGAACATCAGTCAGATAATCAGGGGAGTATTAGATTTATAATGAACTCTACCATTTTTCACGACTTCACTGCTCTCACCACTTTTCTATATTCAGATTAGAACATCGTTCCCGGTTATTAGCCAGGGACGATCATCAAATGGTTTATGTGGACAGCTGAAGGGTGCATCGCCTTGGGACTACTTGGGAAACAACATTCGACATCGAACATTGTGGAACATCAATCGAAAAATCAAGGGAGTGTTAGTTGTACAATCACTTTTAAATTCAATCATCTTATGACATCATTACTCTCACAATATTTATATATCTTGATCGGATAATTGCCCCGGCTAATAGTCGAGGACGATAAAAAAAAGGTTCCTATGGATAGCTGGAAGGTCACAACAAAACATCCCTTCACTCGATTGGGATACAACCACAACAACAGTCTCGTAAACAGCTAGGGGCATCAAAGTAACTGTTCGAAGGAGCAACTGGGGCACGTCTTCTGGATGGAGTCACTCTTCAACTCCAGAGATACCACAACCAATCATGGGTACAATGAGGCATCACTCCGATTTTATCTATTCTCTTGCCCTTTATACATATCTCTAATGCTATCAATATGTTAGTTGCAATTATTTGAAAATAAGAGAGTAAAAGAAGTGTTGAAAAGCATACATCTCATACTCTCCAATCATCACGAACTATGCGTACCTGATTCTTGACCTCGTGTCAAGATAGGAGGCAGCCTATAATGGGTCCGGTTTTTCTCGTGCTTAGATGGACGAACCGGTCAAGTCTGTCCACTTGAGTCATAGTTGACCGAAGATCCTTACAAAGGGATCATTCCCAAAAAAATCAAAAAATATAATAAACATATCTGCATCGTCCTTTATTGCTTCTCTAGAGGTCTCCCCGTGAGACATCAACATCAAAATAAAAAATATTATCCTCTTTCCTTGAAGAAATTCAAAAATACAAAACATCTTCCCTTTCATACTCCACCCTTCCCGAACTACGCCTGACCTGATTCTCATTTCGACGAGATACATAGGCAACCTTTGGGTTCGGTCACATTTTTCAAAAAAATCAAAATAAATCAAGGACCCTTATCGGGTTCGATCTCATTTTTCAAAAATCAAAATATACTCCAATCAAGTGGAGATTTTCAATTCTTGTCACTCCCATCGCGCGAATTGTACTTTCTTGTCCATGCTCCGATATCGTATCGGAATGGTACTACAGCCCGTTGAATCCTTCCATTGCATGGAGATTCGAATTCTACTTTCCTGTCCATGCTCTGATATCGCATCATAACAGTACTTTAGCATGTCAAATCCTCCCATCGCGTGTAGATTCGAATTTTACTTTCCTATCCATGCTCCGATATCGCATCGGAATGGTACTACAACCTGTCGAATTCTCCCATCGCGTGGAGATTCGAATTTTACTTTCCTGTCCATGCTTTGATATCACATTGAAAAGGTACTACAGTCCATCGAATCCTCCCATCATGTGGAGATTTGAATTTTACTTTACTATCCATGCTCCGATATCACGTCGAAATAATATTATAGCCCGTCGAATACTCCCATCGCGTGGAGATTCGAATTTTAATTCCTGTCAATGCTCTGATATTGCATCAAAATGGTACTACAGCCTGTCGAATACTCCCCTCGCATGGAGATTTGAATTTACTTTCCTGTTAATCCCATTGTGCAGAGATTTACATTCTTGTCTATGCTCTGATATTGCATTAGAATGGTACTACAGCCCGTCAAATACTCCCATCGTGTGGAGATTTGAATTTTCATTTCTATCACTCCTATCACGTAGAGATTTACATTTCTTTCATTGCTCCGATAGCGCTTCAGAACGGTAATTACAAAGCCCGACTAACAATCAATGTGTAACGACCTGGTCGGTTTTTTTGAGTAATATAGCCCGTTCCCCGGTTTATTGCTTATTCTATATTCGTTTGTTGTTATGTGACTTGCAGTGGTGGTCGGTTTGGTTCCGGATATTTTTCGGAATGAGTTGGGACACTTAGTCCCAAGTTTAGAAGCCTAAGTTGAAAGAGTTAACCGGACATTGACTTGTGTGTAAATGACTCTGAAATACAGTTTTGATGGTTCTGATATCTCAGTATGGTGATTTTGGACTTTGGAGTGTGTCTAGATAATAATTTGGAAGTTCGTAGATGATTTTGGCTTGAATTGGCGAAAGTTGGAGAAGTTGAAGTTTGGAGAGTCGAGAAGTTAGACCGAGAGTTGACTTTATTGTTACCGGGCTCTGATTTTGGTTAAGGAATTTGGAATAGGTCCGTTGTGTCATTTATGACTTGTGTGTAAAATTTGAGGTTAATCGGAGTTGGTTTGATAGGTTTTGGCGTCGATTGTAGAAGTTGGAAATACATTAGTTTCATTAGGCTTAAGTTGGGGTGTGATTCGTGTTTTTGATGTTGTTTGACATGATTTGAGGCCTTGACTAAGTTCGTATACTATTTTAGGACTTGTTGGTATGTTTTGTTGAGATCCCAGGGGCCTCGGGTGGATTTCGGATGGTTAACGGATTGAAATTGGGACTTGAAAGATTTCTAATGCAGTTCATGCTTGGTGTCATCGCACCTGCGGAAGGATTGGCCGTAGGTGCGGAGCCGCAGAAGTTGCCAGGTGCGAGAAGTGAGAAGGCAGCTGGGAAGCACATGTGCGGAGGAGAAATTCGTAGTAGTGGAGTTTACCAGTAGGGCTGGGGATTTCAAAAGCAATGGAGTGATTCGCAGATACAGTTCTGCAGGTTCGAAGCTGGAACCGCAGGTGCGCTAGGTTGGGGGCTTAAGTGGACTTCGCAGAAGCGAACATTTCTCCACAAAAGCGGAATCGCAGGTGCGACCCTTGACTCTGCAGATGCGAAATGTCTGGAATACTTCATAAAATCGAGTGTTTTGAGGTGTTTCTCATTTTTGGACTTTGCAAGATCGGGTAGTGGCGATTTTTCAAAGAGGTTTCACTAGATTTCAAGAGGTAAGATACTTTTGATGATTTTTAATCATAAATATTAATTACCCATTGAATTTCCCACCTAGATTATGTTTTTCTAAGGCAAAATATGGGGAATTTTGGGCTAGGGATTGGAGAGTAAGAATTGGGTATTTGAGTGATGATTTTAGGTCGGAATGGAGTAATTTTGGTATGGTTGGACTCGTTATTGAATGAATGTTTGGATTTGCTAAATTTTGTTGGATTTCGAGACGTGGGCCCGAGGTTGACTTTTTGGGTTGTCTTTTTGACTTTTGGTAAAGAACTTAGTTTTATAGAATGGAATTGATTCCTATAGCTCGTGTTGATCGTATTATGTTTTTTGTGGCTAGATTCGAGTCGTTCGGAGACTGATTCGCGAGGCAAGGTCTTGGTGGAGTAGAGATTTGTGCGGTTTGAGGTAAGTAACACTTCTAAACTTGGTTTTGAGGGTATGAATCCCTGAAATACATGTTATGTGGTTGGTGTTAAGGTGACACACATGCTAGGTGATGGGCGTGTGGGCGTGCACCATGGTAATTGCGACTTGGTGGATTCTGTGGTACTGTGTTGTTATCAAACCTTGTTGATATTCATGAAACTCTAACTTGTTAGAGTAATTGAGCCACAATCCATGTTAGAAATCATGCTTAGACTATATGCTTGTTCTGTTGGGACCCACAGACGTCACTTCTGCTGTAGAATTAATTGCTTAAATTGTAATTATGTACTCAGTCATATCCATCATTTGAATATCATATCTCATTATCTGTTGCCATTTATTATTACATCATATTATCATTGTTTGGGCTGATTGTCGTGAGATTAGTGAGCCCGAGAGACTAGAGAGATTGATGACTTAGTTAGGCCGAGGGCCTGATTGTGAGTGATATTTATTGGATCGGGATGCACACCACAACTGGCTTTATTGATTCATGCCGTGATTGGCTTATATTAGCGCTTGGGCAGGATCTGCCCCTCCGGAGTCGACATACCAGCAGTGAGCACAGGTACCGATGAGTGCTGAGTGCAGGTGCCGAGTGCGAGTGCCGAGTGATTGAGACTGTTGAGCAATTGAGAGTGCTGAGTGATTGGGAGAGCCAAGTGTTTGATCGTACTGAGTCTGGATGAATACTCCGAAAGTATATGACTTTATCATTGTGTTGCATTACAGTTGACATGCATACTTGACATGTAGATATCTAGATGTGACATTCCTAATATTAGTCATACTTGGCATATTCAATCCATTTTGTACTCTAACTGTTAAAAACTAGAAAGAATGTCTACATATCTGTACTATCTACAAACTGATTATTGGATTTCTCTCTAAGTTATTACTGTTATTATCTGGATTTGGATTGTACCCATCTCAGCTAGTCACTGCTTTCAGCCCAAAGTTAATCATGTTAGTTATTGAGTACATTGGGTCAGTTGTACTCATACCACACTTTGTACTTCGTGTGCAGATCTAGGTACTTCTGGTCTTGGTGGTTGCTAGATTTGGAGCTTCATCCGCTTAGAGACTTTCGAGGTAGCTTCTTTGGCTTCCGCAGGCCTCGAGTCTCCTTCCTTTCAGTTTATTTAGCACTGTTCTATCTTTCTAGACAGTTGTATTAGCACTTTGACTATGTTGACATTTTAGTAGCTCATGTACTCAGTGACATCCGAATTTTTGGGGGATTATGGATTTGAGTCACGGTATTTCTTATCGACTATTTGTGAGAGTTATTACTATTTGTGGTTATCGACTTGCCTAGTACTATGATAGGCGCCATCACGACGTGTTGAGATTTTGGTCGTGACAAGTTGGTATCAGGGCTTAGGTTACATAGGTCTCATGAGTAATGAGCAGGTTTAGTAGAGTTTTGCGGATCGGTACGCAGATGTCTGTACTTATCTTTGAGTGGCTACCAAACCATTAGGAAAACTTCACTTTCTTGTATTCTTATCATGAGGAATTGTTGATTATGGAAACTAAACTTCTAGTATTCTATTCTCTCACAGATGGTGTGGACACGTGCTATCGAATCTGGCTGACGGCCACCAGTACCACCAGCTAGGGCCACGAGAGGCCGGGGCTGCGGTAGAGGCCAAGGTGCAGCTTGTACAGCAGCCGTTGAGCCACAACTTACTCCAGATTAGGAGCAGGTCCCAGATGCGGTTGAGTCGGTAGGACCAGCACATGCACCAGCAGTGCCCATTGCGATTCCAGGCCTTCAAGAGGCTTTGGACCAGATATTGATTGTATGCACTAGCCTTGCTCAGGCTGTTTCAGTTCAGGCCACACCAGCCACTTCTCAGACCGGGGGAGGTGCTCAGACTCCCGCCGCCTGTACTCCAGAGCAAGTGGTTCAGGGGCTTCAGAATTTGGGGGTTCTACCAGCCCAACCTGTTGCAACGGCTCAGGCCTCGATTGGTCCACCAATGAGTGATGAGGATCAGAAGAGGCTAGAGAGGTTTGGGAGGCTCGAACCTCCATCATTCAGTGGGGCTGAGTCAGATGATCCTAAGGACTTCTTAGACAGGTGCTAGTGGATTCTTCGCATGGTAGGTATTCTGGAGACTAGTGGGGTCTCATTTACTAATTCATAGCTGTCTGGGGCAGCCTTTAGATGGTGGAAGGCTTATGATTTGATCAGGCCAGCCAACGCTGCACCAGTTACGTGGTATGAGTTCTCTGTTCTCTTCTTGTAAAGGTTTGTGCCACAGACCGGTCAGGAGTAGTTGCACATGCAGTTTGAGCAACTACGCTATGAGGGTATGTCCATGACCCAATATGAGATGAGATTTTCAGAGTTGGCTCGTCACGCGATCTTTTTGGTTCACACAGAGAGGGAGAGGATTAGGAGGTTCATTGATGGCCTCAACTATGGACTACGCTTTATCATGACTCGGGTGATTGCATCGGGTGCTAGGTTCGACGAGGTGGTTGGTATTATTAGGCAGCTAAAGCAGGTTCGTATCTAGGAGCCTGAGGAGAGGGAGGCCTTGTGGTTTGGGTGGTTTCAACAGTGTGTCTTCTGGAGGGCAATTCCACCACAGTCGGGGTCGTCCTTACATGCCTGCTCGGATGTCCCATTTCCATAGTATTCTGGATTGTCATGCTAAAACCATGGCGTTGGCGATGCTGGGGTTGCCTAGGATCGAGTGGAGAGGTTCTCTAGACTATGTTCCTAGTAGGGTGATTTAATAACTAAAGGTCCAACGGATTATTAGGAAGAGGTGCTTATCATATTTGGCTTTTGTGAGGGATGTTGGTATTGATGCTCCTACAATTGATTCTGTTCCGATAGTGCGAGAATTTTCAAATGTATTTCCTGTAGAGTTGCCTGGCATGCCGCCCGATAGGGACATTGATTCTGGTATTGATATGGCGTCGGACACTCAGCCCATCTCTATTCCTTCGTATCGTATGCCACCCGCAGAGTTGAAGGAATTGAAAGAGCAACTTCAGGAGCTT
Source organism: Nicotiana otophora (assembly GCA_000715115.1). Lineage (NCBI taxonomy): Eukaryota > Viridiplantae > Streptophyta > Magnoliopsida > Solanales > Solanaceae > Nicotiana > Nicotiana otophora. The sequence goes on from AWOL01S0018000.1 coordinate 29,682, forward strand.
ATTGATAAAGGGGTTCATTAGGCCTAGTGTGTCGCCTCATGGTGCACCAGTTTGGTTTGTGAAGAAGAAGGCTAGTACTATGCGGATGTGCATTGACTACAGACAGTTTAAAAAAGTTAAAATTAAGAACAAGTATCCTTTGCCGTGCATTGGTGACCTATTTGACCAGTTTCAGGGAGCTAGAGTATTCTCTAAGATTGATTTAGGTCTGGGTATCACCAGTTGAAGATTCAGGACTCAGAGATTCTGAAGACAATATTCAGGACCCGCTATGGTCACTATGAGTTCCTTGTGACATCTTTTGGGCTGATCAATGCGCCCGCAGTATTCATGCATCTGATGAACAATGTATTCCATCCATATCTTGATTCGTTCATCATAGTATTTATTGATGATATTCTGGTGTACTCACGTAGCCAGGAGGAGCATGCACAACACCTGAGGATTGTACTACAGACGTTGAGGGAGGAGAAAATTTATGCCAAGTTCTCTAAGTGTGAATTTCGGCTCAATTCGATGGCGTTCTTAGGGCACGTGGTGTCCAGTGAAGGGATCAAGGTGGATCCGAAGAAGATTGAGGCGGTTTAGAGTTGGTCTAGACCATCTTCAACTACTGAGATTCGGAGTTTTCTCGACTTGGACGAATATTACCGTCTCTTTGTGAAGGGTTTCTCCTCCATTGCAGCGCCTTTGACTAGGTTGACCCAGAAGGATGCTCCATTCCGGTGATAAAATAAGTGTGAGGAGAGCTTTCAGAAGCTCAAAACTACCTTGACCACAACTCTAGTTCTAGTTTTGCCTTCACCATCGGGTTCTATACAGTGTATTGTGATGCTTCTCGGATTAGTATTGGGTGTGTCTTGATATAGGAGGGTAGAGTGATTGCTTGTGCTTCATTCTAGTTGAAGTTGCATGAGAAGAACTACCCCCTTCACGATTTAGAGTTGGTAGCCATCGTCCATGCATTGATGATTTGGAGGCATTATCTCAATGGCGTGTCATGTGAGGTATTTACGAATCATCGGAGTCTTCAGCACTTGTTCAAGCAAAAAGATCTATATTTGAGGCAGTAGATGGTTGGAGCTGCTAAAGGTCTATGATATTACCATTTTGTATCATCCTGGGAAAGCCAATGTGGTGGACGATGCCTTGAGTAGGAAGGATGTGAGTATGGGTGGCCTTGCATTTATTCCTATTGGGGAGAGACCGCTTGCATCAGATGTTAATGATTTGGCCATTCGGTTTGTGAGGTTAGGTGTTTTAGAGCCTAGCCAAGTTCTAGCTTGTGTGGTTTCTTGGTCCTCTTTATATGATCGCATCAGAGAGCATCAGTATGACGACCCCCATTTGCTTGTCCTTAAGGACACGGTTCAGCGCGGCGATGCCCAGGAGGTTTCTATTGGGGATGATGGGGTGTTTCGAATGCAATGTCAGATTTGTGTGCCCAATGTTGATGGGTTACGTGAGTTGATTCTTTAGGAGGCCCACAGTTCATGGTATTTCATTCATCCGGGTGCCGCAAATATGTACCAGGACTTGAAGAAGAACTATTGGTGGAGGAGGGTGAAGAAAAACATAGTGGAGTTTGTAGCTTGGTGTTTGAAATGTCAGCAGGTGAAGTACGAGCATCAGAGCCCGGGCGATTTGTTTCAGAGGCTTGAGATTCCTGAGTAGAAATGGGAGCATATCACCATGGACTTTGTAGTTGGGCTCCCACAAAAGTTGAAGAAGTTTGATGCTATTTATGCAGTCTAGATAGAAGAGTTACATTGATCAGAAGGTTTCTGATGTTGCTTACATGGTAGGAGAGAATGTATTGCACACAGTTTCACCCATGAAGCATGTTATGAGGTTCGGGAAGAAGGGAAAGCTGAGCCATCGGTATATTTGCCCTTTAAGTGTTTGAGAGGATTGGAGAGGTGGTTTACAAGCTTGCATTGCCTCCTAGTCTATCAAGTGTTCATCTTGTGTTTCATCATTCCATGCTCCGTAAGTATTTCGGCAATCCATCTCATGTTTTGGACTTCAGCATGGTTCAGTTAGATAGAGATTTGACTTATGATGTGGAACCGCTGGCCATTTAGGATCAGCATGTTCGAATGTTGATGTCAAAGAATATGGCTTCAGTGAAGGTGCAGTGGAGAGGTCAGCCAGTAAAGGAGGCTACTTGGGAGACTGAGCGGGAGATGCAAAGTAGATGTCCATACCTATTTGAGACTCCAGGTATGATACTGGACCCGTTCGAGGACGAACATTTGTTAAGAGGGGGAGAATATAACGACTCGGCCAGTCTATTTGAGTATTATAGCCTCGTTACCCCATTTATTTTTTATTCTATGTTCATTTATTGTTATGTGACTTTCTGGGGTGGTCGGTTTGGTTCTGGGGATGTTTCGGAATGAGTTGGGATACTTAGTCCCAAGGTTGAAAGCCTAAGCTGAAAGAGTTGACCGGATGTTGACTTGTATATAAATGACTCCAGAATGGAGTTCTGATGGTTTTGATAGCTTCGTATGGTGATTTTTGAGTTAGGAGTGTGTCCGGATCTTGATTTGGAGGTCCGTAGATGATTTTGGCTTGAATTGGCAAAAGTTGGAGAAGTTGAAGTTTGAAGAGCTGAGAAGTTTGACCGAGAGTTGATTTTGTTGTTACCGGGCTCGAGTTTTGATTCCGGAAGTTGGAATATGTGCGTCATGTCATTTATGCCTGGCGTGCAAAATTTGAGGTCAATCGGAGTTGGTTTGATAGGTTTCGGCGTTGATTATAGAAGTTGGTAATCTATTAGTTTCATTAGGCTTGAATTAGGGTGCGATAGATGTTTTTGATATTGTTTGACGTGATTTTGTCATGACCCAAACAGACAGGCCATGACAGGAACCCGATACCTTACTCAACCGAGTACCAATGTAATGCATTTTTGTTATTACATCATCATAGGTAAGTGAGCCAGAAGGAGCGTTATGAGATAACTAGAGTAAACATGAGGGAATATTCGACATAGAACAACCCAACCTGATATAGAAACTCATACATGTGACATACGGGCCTATAAGGCCTATGTGATCCATTATATACTTAAAATATAGGCCGGCAAGGCCATACAAGTAGCTCTCATTGCCTTTCACCATAGGGGTGGATAGAAGATATTCATGCCTTAGGGCTCCTTAACAAGAAGCTTACACGTATTAGTACATACATGTTCTGATGAAGACCTCACATATATCCATCATAAGCATGATGCAACAATCGAGTTCCTCTGACTCAACTCTTCCACAACTATATCCCTTACCAACCAGCTTTCTGGATGTAGGCATCGTCGTATTATGAATAAGATAGAGTTTAGAAAATTGATTTCTTACAACTGAGCTCTACCACACGATCTAGAGTAAGAAGAAAGAGTGACAGTCCTAAATGCATTGTAGCCTCCTTCTTATAAGTGTGGTGCACAACACACCCATAAACAAGACTCTACTAGACACAGCTTGTATACTCCCTAGAACAGAACTGCTCTGATATCACTTCTGTCACGACCCAAACAGACAGGCCACGACGGGCACTCGGTACCTTTCTCAACCGAGTACCAACGTAACATAGTTTTCTTATTACATCATCATAGGTAAGTGGGCCAGAAGCAGCGTCATGAGATAACCAGAGTGAACATGAGGGAACCTGATATAGAAACTCATACCTGTGACATACTGGCTTATAAGGCCTATGTGATCCATTATATACTTAAAATATAGGCCGACAACGCCATACAAGTATCCGTATACATGACATCTGTCTACAAGCCACTAAGAATACATACTTATCATAAAGGTCGAGACTGGGCCCTGCCTTACCAAACAATACGTGTCTAAATCATACTGACCAAACAAGCAACTCCGAAGCAAATGGAGCGCACCAACATCATCTGCTGAGGTGATAGCCTACTTGGAGGACTCTCGACCTGTCTATCGGGACCCGCGGTCCTGAAACACAGCGACCCCAGGAAAAAGGGACGTCAATACAAATAATGTACCGAGTATGTAAGGAATGAAAATCAGTAAATAATAGATATGAGAGAAACATGGATTAAAAGACTCGATATGTAAGTCAGAGTAGCTTTGTGAATCCTTTAATACTCATAATGTCGTGCATATGCGTATAAATGACATATAATACATTGGTACATGCGTTCATAACATCATCAAGCCTCTGAGGGCATCCTATTATATTTTCTCGACCACTGTGGGCAAATCATTAACGTATACCAGCTCATCAGGTGGTGGTACGTATAAAATGCCATAACCTTTTCCCATATCCCATATACATATAATATATGCGTATATAACGCCATCTGGTCATGGGACAATGTACATGTATAAATGCATGAAATGTATAAAAAATACGTTAATAAGATTTCTCGAAATTTCATAAAATCAATATGCCTTTCGGATAAACTTTATCAAATACGTATTTTTCTGAGACCCATGAACAGAAGATATAATATAAGATATGGCTATTGTACTACCTCTCTTGTACCTATGATATTAAGAGTGATTCTTCCTATGTTCTCAATCATGATTCCTATAATTTTCCGGGTCTAATAATCAGACTCCTGATTTACTTAGTTGATTAAACTCTTTAGTTTCATCTTCCTTCTGATCAGCCTTCATGTAGGCTTAAGCTATCTTCCGATCTGCGTCTCCTGGTATTAGTTATTAGTTTAGCCTTTCATGGGTGCTATGGAATATTCATGATACAATCTTCTAATAATTCAATCCCTTGTCTATGTCCTGGGCTCAATTCTTTCTTTGAACTTATACCGGAGTGTTCTACGGCTGTATGAATGTCAATATATATGCTTCATGGATAATACTCTGAAATCTTAAGTGCGTTCATAACGTAACTAACTCTGGATCATTGATCGAATAATTCTTTTTGTTCCATCTCAGCTTTCTTTAAACGTAAGCAATTACTTTTCCTGGTCTTTCTACCCCCTGGTTGCATACTCTTTTCCCATCTTAGATTTTTGTGCAACTCATATGATTTCAACCATTACTTTTGGTTTCACTTCCCGCTCATTACCTACGATAGGTGTCGGAGCACTTTCTTATGGAGTGCATACAATGTTGTAGTGAGACTGCTATTACAAGACCATTTCTTATTCGAGTTACTATGTTTATGTTGAAGCCTTCTTCCTTATTTCATCAGCTAGTCTTTCACTGCAGTACTTAGGGAGGACCCTCTGACTCTTGTAAAGCTACGAGCTTATTACGTCGTATACCCGATAGAATTTTTGATGTCTTTCTTTGCCTATAAATATCCGTAGTTACTTACCTCCATGCCCTTGCGCTTGTAGGGTTGCTTCTAAATTGATATTTTTGACTGTCTTCCCATGGGCACTCTCTTTTATTTCCGTAACACTCATATGGTACCTTTAACTACCCCAACTCCTATCTAAATATTTCTCAAGTATTATAATGAAATTACTGAGAGGCTGAATTCACTATATTGGCTTTTACTATGTTTATCTTGCGCGATCCGCAGATTCGTCTATAGCCTCCTGTTTAGCCATAACTAGGCTCTTCCTGAATCAACTACCAATGACTCGTTGGCCTGTTCTCATATCAATATTCCATATAATCTTTCTTGGGTTATTTCTTTTATCTTAACTTACCTTTCGCACTGGCTCCTAATTTATCAATAACATCCCGGGCAGGAAACCTTACTTCCTTTCCTTGACGTCGTGTTTGCATAATATTCTGGAATCATAGAATATCTGTAGGATTTGAATAAGTGCAATCTCATCCCTTTATCATTTTTATCGCATTATTCCTTTACCATTACATAATTACTAAACCACTTAATTCTGACTTAATACCATATCACTCCATATTCCCCCCCTTTAGAGGAGTACTAATACTTGGAGCCACGACGATCTACCTATAGATGTTTTACCTTTTCATTTTTTGCATCTTTTCACATCATCGATGACCCTTACTCGCCTTTGCAGTAATCCTTCTGTACCAAGGATAACAAAATTCCTTACTCACGAGGGTGACACTTAGTATAATTGACACATATAGTTCCTTAAGCTTAAATTTGCTCACATTGCTTGCTTTAGGGAACTTCTTATGAATCTTCTTCTGTTGTCCATTCTATTATAGCCGGAACGAAATCTGAAATTCTCACGATACCTACTATTATCAAATCACTCAGTCCCTAATTCATGTTTAGTTTATCTTGTTCATCAGTCCATACTAATTTCTATTATTCTGGGGTCTAACATTTCCTTTTGGTAATCATGTTAGAGTAACGAACATATTTCTCTAACTGAGGATATGACTTTATGGCCTATATTCTTTTGTTGTTTTAAGGCCTGTCACCTATCATCTTTTTCTTCACTTGACTATAGACTCTGTAATACTGTCATCTTTGTGACCTACCGTTATCATCCATGTATCGCATCTTACTCATAATGCTTCATTAACTCTCTTCTTATTTCCCACTTATATTTATGTCTATCACTTTATTCGCAAAATTCGAACACGACAGTCTTTTGCTTTTACCTCCCCTTGCCCCATCCATTGGCTCTTCGAATTGCCTAATATTCTTTCTCTACTAGGGACGGGGGCCATACTAAGGCAATATTTATCCCTTCTAGGCTTCCAGTGCCTATCTTTGTAGTACTCATATCTGGATGTACTAGTTTAGAGTTCACCATCTGGGTGTCTCACAAGGGGATCTATTAGCACATTTGCAATATCCTTCGGAAATGTCAACTAACACAAACAATCCATCCACTATTTTGGGTGACTCCAACCCCAGCCGGATCCTAATATCCGTCCTCCTTTTATACTACTTCTGTTAGCCCCCATAGGGCATAAATGAGATAGGTGTGGCCAATTGTACATACCTCTATTATTGTTGAAGGTAACTCAAAAGGCTTATATTCCTCTGCCTGAATAGAAAATACTAATAATCTTCATTAACTGGGCGCCTCGTACCCTTCTTCATCTTGCTTCTTTTACTTCTTCAAACTTGTATCTATCTTTTGAATCTCTCATTGCCTTTCACCATAGGGGTGGATATAAGATATTCATGCCTTAGAGCTCCTTAACAAGAAGCTTATACGTCTTAGTACATACATGTTTTGATGAAGACCTCATATTTATCCATCATAAGCATGATGCAAAAAATCGAGTTCCTCTGACTCAACACTTCCACAGCTATATCTCTTACAATCCGTCTTTTCTAGATTTAGGCATCATCGTATTATGAATAAGATAGAGTTTAGGAAATTAATTTCTTACAATTGAAATCTACCACATGATCTAGAGTAAGAAGAAAGAGTGACAGTCCTAAATGCCATGTAGCCTCCTACTTATAAGTGTGGTGCATAACACACCCATAAACAAGACTCTGCTAGACACGAATTGTAGACTCTCTATGACAGAACTGCTCCGATACCACTTCTGTCACGACCCAAAGAGATGGGCCGCAATCGGCACCCGGTACCTTACTCAACCGAGTACCAACGTAACGTATTTTTCTTATTACATCATCATAGGTAAGTGGGCCAGAAGGAGCGTCATGAGATATCCCGAGTAAACATGAGGGAATATCCGACATAGAACGACCCAACATGATATAGAAACTCATACCTATGACATACGGGCCTATAAGGCCAATGTGATCCATTATATTCTTAAAATATAGGCCGATAAGGCCATACAAGTATCCATATACATGACATCTGTCTACAAGCCTCTAAGAGTACATACTTATCATAAAGGTCGGGACAGTGCCCCGCCATAAGAAACAATATGCGTATAAATCATACTGACCAAACAAGCAACTCCGTAGCAAATAGAGCGCACCAACATCTTCTGCTGAGCTGATAGCCTACTTGGAGGACTCTCGACCTGTCTATCGGGACCTGCGGGCATAAAACACAGCGTCCCCAGGCATAAGGGACGTCAGTACAAATAATATACCGAGTATGTAAGGAGTGAAAATCAGTGAATAATAGACATGAGAGAAACATGGAGTAAAAGACTCGACATGTAAGTCGGAATAGCTCTGTGAATCATTTAATACTTATAATGTCATGCATATGCGTATAAATGCCATACCAAGCATGGGTACATGCGTTCATAACATCATCAAGCCTCTAAGGGCATCCCATTATATCATCTCGACCACTGTGGGCAAATCATCAACGTATACCAGCTGATCAGGTGGTGGTGCGTATATAATTCCATAACCTTTTTCCCATATCCCATATACATATAATATACGCATATATAATGCGATCTAGTCATGGGCCAATGCACATGTATAAATGCATGAAATGCATAAGAAATACGTAAATAAGATTTCTCGGAATGTCATAAAATCAATATGCCTTTCAATTAAACTTTATAAAATACGTATTTTTCTGAGACCCATGAACAAAAGATATAATAATAATTCACATGGGGAATCGAGAATATAGACACCCCTAGTACTTCTATGAATAGAGTCATTTATGAAAATTGTGCGTTTACTCATTTCGTTTGTATCGATTCTCTTGAAGGAATAGGTTTAACATACCTGAACCGATTCTCTTGACAAACCTTTAACACTCGTTGATTGCGACAACACGTAACGGCTGATCGAAGTAGGGAAAAATTCGTATGATATTCTTGAGAAAGATTGCACCGTACTCCCTTGGAATCGCTAAATCTCACGTTGCTAAGATACTAAGAATTCTCGTTTGAATTTTTGAAGACGCTTGTGAGATTTTGTTGAATTGTTGAAGATGATAATTCTCACGTTACACATGAATATGCATCTATCTTTATGAAGTAAAAATATCCTTAAATGTGTGAGCTCCATCTGTTGCCTAGAATTGCAATTCTCTTAGAATTGCAAATGCAACATATGTATTTTGATGACTTATATTGGAGTCTTTATTAAAGAGAGTGGGCCCCACTTTAGGATGACTTGGCCATAAGATCTTCTAGTTGTGACACCAAGTATATGACTTAAGAGTCATTTTTATTTAAAGCTTCTTCGCTGCCACATGGGGGAATGTTTCCCCACCTATTAATTATCCACAAATACTTAATTACATGGTTAATCTCCCATTAAACCAATAATTAACCAATTACCCACATAATTAAGAATTATCTCGAATTTCTTAAAATACTACTCATTCTTTTAACACACTTTATACATCATACCATCATGGTCATGTGGTACCTTGTATGGCACTAGTCCATAAATACCGAGTATTATAGCTCGGACCGTATTTTATCCCAAATTGTCAAACTTCGACGAAGCTTATTTTCTTCGATTCGCTTACCCTATCACTTTCACGAATTTAATTGTCACTTGTTTGAAATATCATAATGCTTAAAATCTCAAAATAATCTCATTCCCGAACTTATGTCGATTAACTTACGACATAACTTTAACGTACAAAAATACGGGATGTAACATCTCATTTTTTAGCTTTTATCAATTTACTTATGGCGTATGTTCATGTACGAAAACATGGGGTGTAACAGATTTGAGGCCTCGATTAAGTTCATATTGTATTTTTTGACATGTTGGTATGTTTGGTTGAGGTTTTGGGGGCCTCGGGTGGATTTCGGATAATTAATGGATTGAAATTTAGACTTAGAAGATTGCTGAAACAGCTGATATCTTGTATATCGCACCTGCAGAAGGATTGGCAGCAGGTGCGGAGCCGCAGAAGTGGCCAGGTGCGAGCAATAAGAAGACGACTGGGGAGCGCAGGTGTGGAGGAGAAATCCGTAGAAGCGGATGCGCTCCTGCACGAACTGTTCCGCAGAAGCGGATTTTTGCAGTAGGGCTGGGGATCGCAGAAGCGATGGAGAGATCCGCAGATACGGTCCCGCATGTGCGAAGATGAGACCGCAGGTGCGCTAGGTCGGGGGCTTAAGTGGACTTCGCAGAAGTGAAGATTTCTCCTCAAAAGCAAAATCGCTGGTGCGGACCCTGACTCCGCAGATGCGAAATGTCTAGCATACTTCATAAAATTGAGGGTTTTGAGGTTTTTCTCATTTTTGGACTTTGCAAGGTCGGGTAATGGCGAGTTTTGAGAGGGGTTTTGCTAGATTTCAAGAGGTAAGCCACTTTTGATCATTTGTATTCATTAATATTGATTTATCATGGAATTATCTACCTAGATTATGTGTTTTTGAGGTGGAATTTGGGGAATTTTAGACTAGGGATTGGAGAGTAAGATTTGGGAATTTTAGTTAGGATTTGAGGTCGGAATTGAGTAATTTTGGTATGGTTGGACTCATTATTGAATGGGTGTTTGGATTTGGTAAATTTTGTTGGATTCCGAGACGTGAGCCTGGGGTTGACTTTTTTGGTTGACTTTTTGACTTTTATTAAAGAACTTAGCTTTATCGAATGGAATTGGTTCCTATAGCTTGTGTTGATCGTATTAAGTTGTTTGTGGCTAGATTCGAGTCGTTCGGAGGCTGATTCGCAAGGCAAGGGCTTGTTGGAGTAGAGATTTGCGCGATTTGAGGTAAGTAACTCTTCTAAACTTGGTTCTAAGGGTATGAATCCCTGAAATACATGTTATGTGGTTGGTGTTGAGGTGACGCACATGCTAAGTGATGGGTGTGTGGGCGTGCACCATGGTAATTGTGACTCGGTTGATTCTGTGGTACTGTGTTGTTATCAAACCTTGTTGCTATTCATTAAACTCCTACTTGTTAGAGTAATTGAGCTACAATCCATGTTAGAAATCATGCTTAGACTATATACTTGTTCTGTTGGGACCCACGGGGGTCACTTCTTTTGTTGAAATATTTGCTTAAACTGTAATTATGTACTCAGTCATATCTATCATTTGCATATCATATCTCATTCTCTGTTGCTATTTATTATTACATCATATTATCATTGTTTGGGCTGATTATCATGAGATTTGTCAGCCTGGAAGACTGGAGAGATTGATGACTGAGTGAGGCCGAGGGCCTGATTGTGAGTGATATTTATGGGATCGGGTTGCATATTGCAACATGCTTTATTGATTCACACCATGATTGGCTTATAATAGCACTTGGGCAGGATCCTTCCCTCCGGAGTCTGCCACACCAGCAGTGAGCATAGGTACTGATGAGTGCTGAGTGCGAGTGCCGAGTGATTAAGAGTGCCGAGTGATTGAGCGTGCTGAGTGAGGATGAATACTCTGAGAGTATGAGTATATGACTTTATCACTGTGTTGCATTACAGTTGACATGCATACTTGACATGTAGATATCGAGATGTGACATTCTTCATATTAGTCATACTTGGCATATTCTATCTGTGTGGTGCTTAAACTCTTAAAAACTAGAAACTATGTTTATATTTCTGTACCGTCTACAAACTGATTATTGGATTTCTCTCTGAGTTATTATTGTTATTATCTGGATTTGGACTGTACCTATATGAGCTCGTCACTGCTTTCAGCCCAAGGTTAGTCATGTTACTTAATGAGTACGTTGGGTCAGTTGTACTACACTCTACACTTTGTGTGTAGATCCAGGCACTTCTGGTCGCTGTGATTACTAGATTTGGAGCTTCATCCGCTTGGAGACTTTCGAGGTAGCTGCTTTGGCGTCCGCAAACCTCGACTCTCCTTCCTTTCAGTTTATTTAGCATTGTTCTATCTTTCTAGACAGTTGTATTAGTAGTTTGACTATGTTGACATTTTAGTAGCTCGTGTAATCAGTGACACCTAGAGTTTTGGGGGATTTTGTATTTGAGTTGTAGTATATCTTATCGACAATTTATGAGAGTTATTACTATTAAACATGTTTCATCTTATTTTCAATTAAAATATACGTAGTTATTTGTGGTTATCGGCTTGCCTAGTACTGTGATAGGCGCCATCACCACGTGTTGAGGTTTGGGTCGTGACATAATGCTCTCGATATCGCTTCAAAACGGTAAATACAAAATCTGTATGACACTCAATGATCTGACGTCATTTCGGAACGGTAACTACAAAGCCCGTCTAACAATAAATGCTACGATATCGCTTCAGGAGAATAACGACAAAGCCTGTATTACATTCAATTCTTTTTATCAAAATTAAAAAATTCTCTTATTCAAAAATCTAAAAAATAAATAAAATAAAAATCTAAAAATATTTTCTGTCTAATCTTCTTGAACTACACTTGATCTAATTCTCATTTCAATGAGATACGTAGACAACCTTCGGGTTCGGTCTCATTTTTCAAAAATCACAAAAATTTGATTAAGTCAAAAAATTTTAAAAAAAGAAAAACAAAATAAATTATTAAGTCAAAATAAAAAAAGGGAACCCTTCCTCGGTTTGGTCCTATTTATCAAAAAAAAAAAAGTAGAGGAAGAAGAGAAGAAAGACAAAAAAAGATCATCAAAAACTGACTTGGTTGGTACTAACATAGTTAGGAGTGGGCATGAGAAAGTAACGAGTGGAAAATTGGTATGACGAAGAGGATTAGCTTCGGGTAAAGCATAGAATCTTGTGGTACCTCTTAATTACACCTTAGTGACACTTGAAATATTCTTGCGCTTACAGTTAGGGTAAGAACAAAGCCGACTTCACCGTTTCATGTGCATTGTGTGGTGAGCCTAGATTAAATTCATTGCATTGCGTTGTAGATCTTGGACTTGGCCCGAATGTCTGTTTAGGTAAATTCCTGAGTAACTCTTGGTTTAGGAAAGGATCGTAGGCCTTCTTTGACCTGTTTGAGTGTTCAAGCCCACCAAATGACATAGATCCCTAGCATTACCCTTTTGAGCCTTAAGTCCAAGAGACCGAAGACATGATTTCAGAAAAAGAAAAAGAAAACCACGCAAGTTCAAAAGGAGGATCCAACAAAAAGGAGAAAACTTCCGCAAATTAGAAGGAAAATAAAAATAAAAGAGGAGAAAAGCTCAACAAATTCAATGAGGAGGAGCTCCAACAAAGAGGAAAAACCTCTTGCAACATGAGAAACCTCAAAAGAAAAAAACAGAAAATAAACGATGAAATAAAAGCTCTAAAAATGGAAGAAGAATCTCCTACAAGTTCAAAAGAAGTCAAACAAAATAAAAGGGCATCGAGCATAACAAGATCAAGCGCCGAAGCATGGTTTGAGCACTGAAGGCACGGATACAGTGCATCAATCAAGGAGGAATAGTCACTTTCATCCAAATGAATATCCTACTCGTCCCCAAGCCTACATTACAAGACGATAACAAAGTCCGACATGATCCTATTCCAAGTGTTCTCACATTAGTGGATACTCACATAAAGGCCAAGCATATGGTATCTCAACTGCATGCATTGAACATCTTTCTGACTGTGAGTGCACTTCTCGAACAATATCCTAATAAGAATCAAAATACAATAATAGTTCAAATATGTATGAAAATTTGGACTTTCTTTGTGGTAAGGGCACTTGAGACAAGCGGATAGGTAGAATTCAAAACCTTTGATTGAAGCAAGATGAACAAATCTTGTCGATACTTAGGTGTACACGAGGTACCACTCGAAGCTATAGGAATTACCCATAAACTGATCATGGTTTGTTGGAATATGTATGGTGGAAATTCTTATGCAAAAAACTAATTGTTGGTACCAACCAAAGTTAAGTCAAAAAGATGATTGACCAATAAATCACAGTCTTTCTTTACTCTTCAAATTTTCAAATATTCCCTACAAAAAGCTACAAAACAGTGAAAAATACAAAAAGAGTGAAGTTTCGTTGACGGTAGAGGTAGGTTTTGTTGCAACAGAACTACGCCCCACCTGATATCCCACGGGGGGATACTTAGGCAACTCATGCAGGGTTCAGTCCCACTCTTATAATATAATTATTTCTATATGTTCGGAACTATGCTGTGACTTGACTTCCTTTGGTAGGAATACGTAGGTAATCCACATCGTATTAAGTCATCTTTTGCAATTGAACTACGTTCTGGCCTGATTCCATTTAGATACGTAGGTAGTCTATGTCAAACCTGGCCATATCATTTAAAAATTCTATCATTTTACATCCATTGCATGCTTGAGTCATTATTAGCAGAATCCTTTCATCAATTTTCGTACATAGAAAAAAAAATAACTTCCTGCTTTTCCAAGCGCCCTCCCGAACCATGTACATTTCATTTCAAGTAAAATTTTCTAGGTGCCCTCCTGGACAATGGGCATTTCATTTCAAGTTCAAAGTTTACAGGCGCCCACAATCTAATACGGGTATTTTTAGATTACAAATGCTCCGATATCGTTTCATAACCGTAACTACCAGTCAGTTTTACATTCAAATGATCCGATATTGCTACGGACTAGTACACAACCCAGATTTCTTTATTACATTAAGTGCTCCGATATCGCTTCGGAATGGTACACAACCCGAATTTCCTTTATATATTCAAATGCTCCGATATCACTTCGGGCCGGTACACAACCCGAATTTCCTTCAAACTCCAAAGTGCTCCGATCAATTCGGAACAGTATCTAGCCCGGATCCCTTTCGAATTAGAGTTCTAACCTGGGACACTATTTCGTTCAAAAATCACATATCCATCTTTCTCAATCCAAATAGAAGCATAATCCCCACATCGTCAACTCTTCTGATAAAAAATGTGACACAACATAGAATTATCTTCTAGCAATTAAACTGGGCAGATTTTGAAGTCGGACGTCGAGCTTTCCAATAGAAATCGGAGGCAAGTCCCAAATATCATTCATCTTACGTCCCATTGACATGAGGTGTGTAGGTAATCCGAACCCTCATGTTCAGAACAAACCTAGTGTCATCATGGCTCGATGCTGGGGAATTCAAAATCAAAACAAAATCAAATGATACCATCGCCTTTATGAACTACAACTGGCCTGATTCTCTTTACATCCGGTATATGTAGGAATACTCTATACAGAGCCCGTTGCATATACATCAAAATCAATCCAATCAATCCATCCACTATCCAACATCCACGTCCTAATGTTACCATAGTCTGACACTGGGGCAATCATGGAAGTAATGTCGAGATCACACAAATCTTTTCATCCTCGAACATTTGTATTCTACTCCATGAGACTACAATTCATAAGTAGTACTCAACCTGTCACTCCCCGACCTCGGGGAGCGCGACCGGTGCTCAATCGAGATACCCTGGTTAAGCAAGCCTGCTAGATGCCTTCTACCCAACCTTGCCCATTAATAATATAAGAATCAGTATAAGTGATAGACATGAGAAGAATCAAGTGTTCCACATATTTTTCCATTACTCAAAGGATATTCATTTACGATTTCCAAAATTTTACAAGTTTATAGATATGATAAAAAATAGGTTTGCCAAATACCAACACTTCTAGTTCCATTTCCAACATCAAACACCACCCATAACTTGTCTACGGAGCCTCTAAGTACAACGGAAGTACCGGCGACAAGGCCCCGAGTATATCTCAAAGCACAAAATACAACGTCAAATGACATAAAGCCCGGAACAGAGTAGGGCTCACCAAAACCTGCTGAATAGGAAATAACTGCTATCGAGGATTAAGACCACCCGCTCATGAACCATCTTCATCCATTGAAGATGCAGTGCCCCAGGCAAAAGGGATGTTAGTATATGTGGAATAGTACTAGTATGAAAACTAAAACACCTAGTCAAGGACTTGGAAATACACCATGGTTATGATGAATCATGGTAACAAATAAAGGGCTTAGATAGCCGTTACAGTCAAAGAAAATTTATTAAGAGCTTCCAATAACATTTATAAATTTTAAGTCGGTGATCCTCTGTAACCACCTTTACACAAAGCGGCCCTGCCGCCTCACCCCAATGTATTTGGGTTGAGGTGCAATCACAATACCATAAACTCTACACAAAGCGACCCTACCACCTCACCCTAATGTATGCAGGTGCAGGTGTAATCACAATACCACAATTCTACACAATGCCGCCCTGCCGCCTCATCCCAATGTATACAGGTGGATATGTAATCACAATACCACAATTCTACATAAAACGGCTCTGCCACCTCACCCCAATGTATGCGGGTGAAGGTGTGATCACAATACCATAATTCTACACAAAGCGGCCCTGCCGTCTCACCCCAATGTATGCGGGTGAAGGTGTGATCACAATACCATAATTCTACACAAAGCGGCCCTGCCGTCTCACCCCAATGTATGCGGGTGAAGGTGTGATCACAATACCATAATTCTACACAAAGCGGCCCTGCCGTCTCACCCCAATGTATGCGGGTGAAGGTGTGATCACAATACCATAATTCTACACAAAGCGGCCCTGCCGTCTCACCCCAATGTATGCGGGTGAAGGTGTGATCACAATACCATAATTCTACACAAAGCGGCCCTGCCGTCTCACCCCAATGTATGCGGGTGAAGGTGTGATCACAATACCATAATTCTACACAAAGCGGCCCTGCCGTCTCACCCCAATGTATGCGGGTGGAGGTGTAATCACAATACCACTATTTAGATTCCCAAGACGATAATAGTTTGTACAAAGAGTTCTCTTCCAATCAACTGTTTGGCACCATTGGCCTTAGAAAGTGTAAGTTCATAAGGTTTCATCATATGAGAAATATGTGTTTGATTAGATTGATTTCATACAAGGTTTTCTTCCCAAAAAGGGGTATAACATAATTAAGTCACAATAGAAAATCTTTAACACATCATTTATTCTTGAAATACTTTTTCCCAAAAGGACAATTTCAACTCATGAATGTATAAGAGCTTAAAACACATTGGAAATACTTACAAAGCATAACATTAGTTAAAACAGCCACATTTGGGCATGACTTGAGTACATAAGCTTTTAGGAAAATCTATTTTCGAAGTCAATTTGGAACAGTTGAATCAAGGCTCATTTCATAACCCTTCTCACGTCATTTCATTTCCTTGGCACCATTGGCCACAAGTATAATTTTCATTCTTGGTACATTGGCCACACTTTATATCTCCAACTCACTTCTTTCACTTTCAAGCATCTTTATAGATGATCAACAATATGAACATTTGAAATCAAGGACTTAAGTATATATATGAGCAATAGGAGTTTTAGACGCATTGAGTATTCTTTCCAAGTTATGCGTAATGGACTTTCATTTGAAACATGAATTGAAGTTATAACGCTTTAACACATAAACTATACTTGAAACTTACGGGAACATCATGGAATTAAATTCTAAGAGAGTAGTTTAGCCAACATACCTTGCTTTGAGCTTTCCTTGTATTACTACAATGTCCCAACACTTCTAGCGATAACAATTTTTTGGAAGATAGCGAAAATCGATTAATAAGTAGAAGGATTCCCATGGTGTAACTCTCTTAGGAATTTAGTCAAACACCTAGTATGCAAAATAGACTACATAGTTCTACAATGGTGATCCCTTCCTACCTCAACCAATTTCAATAAGAATCTAACTAAAATGGTTCATTAACCCCACATTCTACAACCTATTGTTACATGCATGGCCTATTTCCAAACCCACAACATACTTAAACTCATAAACTCTTGCATGAAAGCTTAGGAGTAGGACTTACCCGGATAGATGATAATCTAGTGATTGGCTTCCTTGATTCTTGAAGATTGGTGCAAGAATATGTGATAAGAATGCTAGATTTCCTCCTTCTCTCTCTAAAATACTCTTACCTCTCTCTAAAATCATCAGACATTCCCTTCAAAATGAGCCCCTAAGGCTATTTATCAAAATGGGATCGGGTTATAAAAATAAATAAATGGGCCCTCCAAACTCAGGTATATGGTTGAGGAATGGACCGCACAACACGTATGCTTCCCGCATGATTGACCACAAAAATGATGCCATGAACTGGGCTAGTCAGGACCGGTTTGCAGTCCACAGACCACTTATGCGGCGGCAGAGTGGACCGCAGAATCCCTCTCCAAAATTCTTCATGCCAAATCTGCGACAGACGTGCAGACCGCGAAATAACTATACGATCGCATAATGGATCGCAGAACAACCTTCAAAATTCAACAAATTCTCTGCTCAACTCCGCGATGATTATACGGGCCACGAAATGGTTCTGCGGTCACAAAACTGACCGCAAAATTGCTTTCTTCAGCCAAAATTTCCATCAACTCCTCAGTGCATTCTTCAACCCAAACAAAATGTCCATACCATTTCTACAATCCTCAAACACGCAAGTCCATACCGTGGTCTTGGCTGCGCCGAGTGACAAGTGCGCATATGCCTCTATCGCCCCACCGATATTCCTCACCAACGCCCAGCCGCAGGTATATGCCAATAGTGTTGCGCGCGCAAACAATGCCGTGCGTGCAGATCGTGATGTCAAAGACAAGGTTACTGACAACGGACTTGTTTCTACCTTGTAGAAAACTAAGTCCTTTTCATTGTAAATATAGAGTAGTTTTATTTCATGTACTTCCATCGTGTTCCTCTAGCTTAGTTAGGTCAAGTCCTGTAAATTGCGTTTATGTTTTTAAGCATTATTAGGGGGGGGGGAGGTCAAGAAAGCAATTCTCTGTACTAGTGTCTCTCCCCCTTGAAACCGTGTTGCTTTTCTGTAATAGCTTTCATTAATGCAATCATGCTTTCTTTCATTCTCAATTCTCTTTTCTGTTCTTTCAATTGCTCTAGACATTGGTTTTCCCGTACGACACTCACAATCTAGTCTAGCGTACGGAGGGCACCTCAGTTGGCGGATAGTAACTACATGGACATCGGTTGCTTAGACTTACATCGTCCTTCCAAGGAATCTTAAGAAGGCGCCGCGTAACAATACACACGACATGATTCTCGTGCAAATCAAGATATGTAGGCAACTCAAAAATCAGAGTTCGGTCACAATCTTCTAAATATTCGAATTTCCACTCCGTCATGTCAGGTCAAAGTTACGTATTTTGTCAATTTCTTTGCCCGACGACTCTTAGATTATCTCCAGTCAAAGAGGTGCAACTATTGACACTCAATTTTGACCCTCTGTATTTGAAAATTAACTTCTGCAGGCTTCCTAGTAAAACATGATAAAAATATGATTTTGGTACATTATGTTACACCCTATATTTTCGTACGTAAAAAAATGTGTCGTAAGCAAACTAATGTAGGACCAAAAATGAGATAATATTTAAAAGTATATAAATCAAGTTAATCATGTTACCTCGGAGGTTACAAATATTGAAGATCATGAAAAACAAGTACAAAGAGGGTTGGACAGTTCAGAAGCTAAAGCAATTGAAGAAAACAATGTTTCGTCGAAAGTCGACAAGTTGGGAATGTTGTAACATGTGCCTTTGGGGTGAGACTAGGGTGATTAACATGATAAAGAGATTATGTTATGATTTATATTAGTCGTATGACATCCGTGTGTTATGTTTTGAAGTCAAGCGAGTTGTGGAACAAAAGTGGATGAAAGTCATCACAAGTTACATTCATAAGTTTTACTGAAACTTTGGGTCAACTGTAACTGCAATTTTCTCCCACTATACTTAGATTTATGGGGTGTTATACCAATCCACTTAAAGATCTATGAGTCTATTTTCCAACACATTAAACTTTTTGTCAATACGACATCGGAGTAGAGAGATATGGGCATGTTTGCGATACTGCGCAAGCTGCTAGGTGACAAGTAGGTGTGTCACCTACTTGCTTAAATGAAAGCCCAAA
>AWOL01S0018000.1:53098-64154 GCA_000715115.1 Nicotiana otophora
AGTAGCTATGACGGCCTTGTCGGCCTAGCTTTATATTGATGTTTAGTTAGCGCTAGTTTCCATTCAGTTTTATATTTTGCTTCGCAAATTATCTTGCAAGGTGGCCCCATGGCCAAAGTATGACATTATATGTTCAGAGTCCCTTAGTCACAATTTGGTACGCCAGGTTAGGTGAGGCACCAGGTGCTGGTCTCGCTCCTAGGTTCGTGGCATGACACATTACTTGGCTTTAATGCAATTTATTGATAATTAGCCATATTTTCACAAAATATTAGAATTTTATTGTTTTATTGCAATTAGTTAATACTACAACCTTTGTGCATTTTAAAAATATAAAATTAAAATAATTTATTGCCAACTGTCCTATTTTTCATATATTAGGATATTCTATCAATATATTGTCCTTCAAAAAAATAATAATAATTACTACAACATAATTATATTAGTTACATTTTTAAATGAATACTACAAAATTTTCCAATTAAATAATCATTTTTTAATTTACAACACAATCTATTTAATTGCGTGGAAGTTAGTAGAATATATGTTAAATACGGACTCATTCTAGTGAAATTAATGTCTCGTTAATATCCGACGTGACAAGACATTTGATTTGATTAGACATTTATATGACATGACATAATGTAATGATTGTACATTTTTTACACAATGGGTAAAAGACTCACTTATTTTTATTCTAATCTTAAGTCTCAGCCCTTAAGTCTTCTACACTACACCCCCCCCCCACATTTATATATTTTACACTAAGAAAATATTACCCCATTAGATATTTAGAGCGTTCACTCTTAGAAACCCTAATGGCTCTCTCATAATATCATCTCTATCAACTTGGAGAGGGCACCAGCTGCATTCCCTAAAATATTTGGAGGCTTCATCATCTCTCAAATGAGAGAAGCTGCCACCCCTTTACTCTCTTTCATTTCCGGCCAGCCGCTGGATTTGACCATCGGCGGGTCTGGTCGCCCATCTATGGCTTCTCTCTTCCCCTTTCTTCTTTCTCTCTCATATACAACTACTACCGCAAGCCGGAGTTGGTCGTCGGCGATGGCTTAGAAATAACGACAGACCATCACAACCCCTCCTCCCTTTACTGCTTTGCTCAAAACCCGCGGAAATAATGAACTTGGTTGAACTCGAACAGATATGGCAGGCGACTATCGCTATCTGGACTGTCATCGCCGTTCATTACTGGACCTGACCGAAAACCTCTATGTTTCGGCGAACTCGATGTTTTACAACGACCATCTCTCTTTATGAACGTTGCTCAACTTTTTGGTTTATTTACAGGAAAACTCAGACTTGTATAGATCTGGCCGCTTTTATAATTTTTCGACCTGTATGTGGCTGGATTTGTGAGTTTTTTCCCGTGTATTTGTTCGTCACCGGCTAACCCTTTTCTCTTTTCTCTTCTATAAACATTTGTATATCAAGAGATTTAAAGAAATGTAATTAGGGGTTAAAAGAGGAAGAGAAAGAAATCGAGAGCCATCTCTATTAATTCTTTCAGAAGATAAAAATTTTCCAGAAACATTTGTATCCTAAAGTCTCTATATATACAAGTGTAAAATTGGTATTCCACTCAAACTACATGGGCCACTGCCCGACAGACTCATAACAAAACTATTGGCCTTAGCCCAGTACAAATAAATACAAATGTGACCCAGTACATCAAGTAACAGCATTATCTCTAATATCCCCCCCCCCCCTCAAGTTGGAGGGTGTGTACACACCCAACTTGCCAAGTAAAGAATGATGAGAAGCACCTACAAGAGACTTTGTGAATACATCAGCTGGTTGGGAAGCAATATTAATGTGACTCAAAGATATTAAACCATCAGACAGCTTAGTGTGGATGAAATGCTAATCGAGCTCAATGTGTTTGGTGCGCTCCTGGAATACCGGATTCTTAGAAATATGAATCGCACCCATACTGTCATAAAAATAGGTATAGGTGCTGATAGATGCACACCTAGATCAATGAACCAGCGAGCCAACCAAGACAATTCTGCCACAACTTTACTTAGGTCCCTCTATTCTGCTTCAGCAGAAGAGAGAGACACCACATGCAGTTGTTTAGATTTCCAACTTATCAAACTACCTCCAAAAGTAACACAGAAACCAGTAATTGATTTGCTCGTCTTAGGGCAGGCTACCCAATCACTATCACAGTATTCATGGAGAGAAAACTTAGAAGAATTGTTCAAAAGAATACCAACATCAGGAGTGCCCTTTAAGTACCTTAACACATGTAATACAACTGCCATATGAGGAAATCGAGGGGCCTTAAGAAATTGACTAAGATGTTGCACAACAAAACATAAGTCGGGCCTAGTATGAGTGAGAAAATTGAGTTTACCAATTAAGCTCTGCTAAGTATCAGGCCTAGGAAAGACATCCCCAGCCTCAAAATGTAGCTTTGTGGACAAACCAAGAGGACAAACAATAGGAGAGACATCTGAACACCCAAACTCAATCAATAAGTCATAGATAAACTTCTTCTGGTTTAGAAGAACCCATGAGGAGTGATAAAGCGCCTCAATGCCAAGAAAGTAGTTAAGAAGGCCCAAATCCTTGATCTTAAACTCAGCATCCAGAAAACTCTTTAAGGCAGTGATTTCAGCCATGTCATCCCCAGTGAGGATGATATCATCCACATAGACAGTAAGGAAAATAGAGGAAGCAGCAGTTCTTTTAAAAATTAAAGAATAGTCATTTAAGGAATGAGTGTACCCTCTAGAAAAAAAGAGCTTGAGATAGCTTTGCATACCATTGCCGAGAAGCTTGTCTCAAACCATACAAGGATTTCTTTAATTTACAAACCAAATTAGGAGCAGAAATAGAAGAAGAAGAAGAAGAAGAAGAAGAAGAAGAAGAAGAAGAAGAAGAAGAAGAAGTAGGAGAAGAATCCGCAGAAAGACCCTGTGGCAACGGCATGTAGACTTCCTCATCTAAGTCCCCATACAAAAATGCGTCGTTCACATCCAATTGAAACAATGACCAATTATGTTTGACAACAAAATCAATGAGGCATTTAACAGTACATGGTTTTATTACAGGAGAAAATGTTTCAGCAAAGTCTATACCCTCTACTTGAGTGTCACCTCTAGCCACTAGCCTCGCCTTATACCTCTCCACAGAACCATCAGCCTTATACTTAATTTTGTAAACCCATTTGCACCCAATTGGTTTCTTACCTTGAGGAAAGTCAACAATGTCCCATGTGTGATTAGCTTCCAAAGCGTCAAACTCTTTCCTTATGGCCTCTTGCCAAGAAGGACTTATAGTAGACTGATGGTAAGAATGAGGCTCAACTACAGCAGTTGGTGCAGCAATAGTGGTGGCAGTAGAGGAGCATAAAGAGGGAGGAAGGGATACTACATAATCCTGAAGGTGAGAAGGAAGAGTGTGAGTTCTCGCTGATTTCCTAGGAGCAGAAGGACTGGAAGAAACAGGTGAAGGAGAGGAGCTAGCTGGAGATGAAGCAGATTGTGAAGAGAAAGAAGAACTGGAAGGAGGGGAAGCAGGAGTGGAAATAGGTGAGGAAGCAAAAATAGGTGAAGAAGGGGTGAAGGAAGGAGGAAAAGAAGCATCAACATCTGAAGAATCATAAGGGTTAGAAATGATAGGAGATAGAGAAGTAGATAAAGGAGAAGATATATAATAAAGAGAGACTGATAGATGAAATGGAAAAATAGCTTCAATAATATTGACATCCCCAGAAATAAGTATAGACTTATTTTGCAAATTGTAAAGCTTATAGCGCTTCTTACCAAAAGGGTAACCAATGAACACACAAGGGACAACCCTTGGCAGAAACTTGTCCCTTTAGCATTTGGGAACTATAGCATAGCAAAGGCAACAAAAATGTTTCAAATGGTTATAGGATGGTACTGCACCATATAATAGTTCAAAAGGAGTTTTGTATGATATTACAGTGGAGGGGAATATATTTATAAGATAGGCGGCAGTTAATACACAATCCTCCCATAATTTGGAAGAAGTTTTGACTGAAATAAAAGAGCCCCTGAAGTTTCTAAAAGGTGTTTGTGTTTTCGCTCAACTCCACCATTTTGTTGAGGTGTGTGGGGGAAACTTGTTTGGTGTAAGATCCCATTTTCAGAAACAAATTGAGACATGGAGGGAGAAGAGCCAAGTGCTAGGTCATTGTCGCTTCTAATAGTTTTGACAGGAAGCTCTAACTGTGTTTGGACCGTTGCAATGAATGCCTTGAGAAGAGGAAAAGCATTAGTTTTGGCATGCATTAAATGAGTCCAAGTGGCTCAACTATAATCATCCACAATTGTCAAAAAATATTTTGCACCAGTATATGTTTGTGTATAATATGGTCCCTAAATATCAATATGAACTAGTTGAAGCAAGCAAGCGGAACTAGAGGTACTATCTGGGAAAGGGAATCTATTTTGTCCACCTAGAGGACAAATTGGACAAATGAAAGATTTCTTAGAGGAAATTGTAGGAGAAATAGCAGGAATGGCCTTCATTTTAGCAAATGGGATGTGACCCAATCTATGATGCCAACGAATATCTGAACTAGTTACAACATTCAAAGAATTCATACAAGAAACATCAGAGTTTGCACAAGAAAGAGTAGAAGTAGTACCGTTAGACACAATAGGTGCCGTATTATTCAAAGGTGAATTATTTACAGCTGGTGTAGTATCACTTAGGGAAGAGATAGGGGATGAACGCATGGAGAGTACATTAGCAATCAAATCTGAAATAGAGATACAATTTTGTTTAGGGAGACAGTAGTATGACTAGAAGTAGAAGATCTAGAAGTGGTGAGTGGAAGAAGCTTGTAAAGACCATGATGCACTCTACCAAGTTCCAGAAGCTTCTTCCTGGAAGGGTCCTGTATAAAACACAAACAAGATGTGAAAAGGACAAAACTGTGAAACTGTTGAATCAACCTATAAACAGATATGAGATTATATTGAAAGGATAGAATACAGAGCACATGATGAAAAACAAAGTAAGGAGACAAAGTAAGTGAACTAGTGCATGTTACTTTCACTTTGTATCCATTTGGCAAAGAAACTAAATAGGGTACAAGAAGGGGTTTAATGTAAAAAAAGGAAATCTTTACTAGATGTCATATGGTTAGTTGCTCCTAAATCTACTATCCAAACACCCCTAACAGCACTAGACAACATGCATGCAGCAAAGCTATCACAATCAGGCATAGGTAGAATAGATATGTTACCAGCAAAGTTTGTAGATCCCATAAGATTTGTTTGAGAGTTAGAGTCCAAAGCTGAATTTTGTAGAAGCATCAACAGTTAACTGCATTGTTCCTTTGTCAGTCTAGGTATCATAGAGTCTTGAGCACCAGATCCGGAGGTAGTAGGAGCATCAAGAACTCTAGAAGTAGAAGCTTCATTGTTGGGAGCAGTATCATACTTCCTACCTTTTGTGAATTTAAAATTCTGTGGAAAACCATGCAGCCTATGACACGTCTCAATGATATGGTTATTCTTCTTGCACTACTTGTAGAATAAAGATCCCTTATGCTGCCCAAGATTAATCCTTTGATTTGATTGATCAAAATTAACTCTCGGATTGTATTGTTTGTTGAGATTTGGTTGAGAAGGAGACTTATTGTTGGCACTTGCATGGAAAGAGGCCATATCAAAACTAAAATGAGTAGTAGGAATGACTTGTATTTGTTTTTCATCTTATAGAAGAATGTTATAGACATTGTCAAGTGATGGCAGTGGATTCATGAGCAGAATGTTGCTCCTAATATTAACATATGTCTCGGTCAAACCCATTAATAATTGATGCACCCTATTCTCTTATTCTTCCTGCTCCAGACCAGGCTTAGCAGCACAATTACAATTTTTTGCATGATTGGAAAACATGACTGCAGTTCATCCCGAAGCTTCTTCAACTTGTTAAAATAAGATGCAATACCAAGAGCCCCTTGACATGTAAAAGCCATCTCCCTCTTGATTTCGAATTTCTTAGTTCCATTAACTGTTCCATACCTAATATTTCATTGCCTCCAAATACTCTTAGCAGTCTCCGAATATTGAACACTTTCTGCAATCTCAGGGGACAGGGAGCTTGTCAAACAGGAAATTACCATGTTGTTCATCATATCCCGCTGTTTGCACCCGGGTGAATTAATACGAGGCCTAGGGAGAGTTCTATCGATAAAAGCTATTTTATTTCTAGCTGAAAGAGAAACGATAATGCTTCTTTTCCGAACCTACCAATCCAAAATGGTCACCATCTCCACATCATAAGTCAAACCCCCATCTAACTACACAGTGATAAAGTCCAAAACATGTTACGGATCACCATAATACTTTGGAACATAGAAATAAGATATACTAGGTGAACGCTCGATAGACTAGGTGGCAAAGCAAGTTTGTAGGACACCTATCCAACTCTCTCAATAACCTCAAAAGGGCCAATATACCTAGGACTCAACTTCCCCTTCTTCCAAATTCTCATCACACCCTTCATGGGCAATACTCTGAGCAGAACCTTCTCACCCACCATATATGCAACATCATGAACATTTAGATCAGCATAACTCTTATACTTGAACTGTGTTGTACGAATCTACTCCTGAATCATCTTCACCATCTCTAAGGAATCTCAGACCAAATCGGTGCCAAACAGTTTAGCCTCCCTAGGCTCAAACCAACCAATCAGAGAACAACATCTCCTCCCATATAAGGACTCCTAAGGAGCCATTTGGATACTCAATTAAAAGTTATTATTGTAGACTAACCCTGCTAATGGAAGAAACAAATCCCATGATGCTCCAAAATCGATAACACAGGCACGTAACATGTCCTCCAATATCTGAATAGTGCGCTTGGACTACTCATCCTTTTAGGGATGAAATGTTGTACTCAGCTCTACCCATGTGTCCAACTCTTGCTGCACCGCTCTCCAAATCTGCAATATGAACTGAGTGCCTTAATCCAAAATGATAGACACGGATACTCCATGATGCCGAACAATCTCACGAATGTAAATCTGAGCCAACCACTCTGAAGAATAGGAAGTCATCACCGGAATGAAGTGTATGGACTTAGTCAACCGGTCCATACTAACCCATACTATATCATATTTCTTCAAGGTACATGGTAAGCCTACCATAAAATCCATAGCAATGTGCTCCCACATCCACTCTATTTTCTCTAATATCTGAGTCAACCATCCCGGTTTCTGATGCTCATACTTCACATGTTAGCAATTCCAACACCGAGATATATAATTAACAATATCTTTCTTCATTCTCCTGCACGAATAGTATTGTTTCAAGTCACGGTACAACTTTGTGAAACCTGGTTGAATGGAATAGCGCAAGTTGTGAGCCTTCTTAAGGACCAAATCTCTCAATCCATCAACAATTGGAACACAAATTCGGCTTTGAAGCTGCATAACACCATCATCACTTATCACAACCTCCTTAGCACCACCTCGTTGCACTATGTCTGTCAATACCAATAAGTGAGGATCATCCAACTGGAGAGCCTTGATACGCTCCAACAACTGACTGCCACAACGTAAGCAAGAATGCGGCTAGGCTCTGAAACAATCAAACTCACAAAGAGATTGGAAAAAGCCTGAACATCCGTGGTTAGTGGCCTCTCTGCTACCGATAAATATGCCATGTTGCCCACACTCTCAGCCTTCCAACTCAATGTATCGTCCACCACATATACCTTCCTAGATGATATAATATGGTGATATAATAGTCTTTTAGCAACTATAACCATCTTCGTTACGACAAATTAAGATCTTTTTTTCTTGAACATGAGCTAGAGACTCCGATGGTCGGTATGGACCTCACATGGAATGCCATATAGATAGTGCCTTCTAATCATCAACGCATGAGAAATGGCTGCTAAATCTATGCGCATAGTAGTTCTTCTCATAAACGTTCAACTATCGAGATGCATAGGTAATCACTCTACTGTCCTGCATCAACAACGTTATAAGCCTAAAAGGCGACACATCACAATGTACAATGTAAGATCCCGAACCTGTATGCAACACTAATACTGGGGCTGTAGTTAATGTAGTCTTGAGCTTCAAAAATCTCACCTCAAACTCATCGGACCAACTAAAAAGAGGACCCTTCTAGGTCAATCTAGTCAAAGGTGTAGCAATGGACGAGCAACCCTCCACAAAACGGCAATAATAACCTGCCAAATCCAAGAAGCTCCAAATCTCTAGGCCTGAAGATGGTCTAGACCAACTCTAAACTGCTCAGGCATCTTCGGATCAACCTTAATCCCCTCACCAGACACCATGTGCCCCAAGAACACCGTTGAATCGAGCTAAAAGTCATACTTAAAGAATTGAGCATATAGCTTCTTCTCCCTCAATGTTTGGAGTACGATCCTCAGATGTTCTTCATGATTCTCCTAGTTGCGTGAGTACACCAATATATCATCAATGAATACCATGATGAAATAATCAAGATATGGCTAGAACACAATGTTCGTCAAGTGCATAAAGGCCATTGGGGAATTGGTCAGTGTAAAAGACATCACCAGAAACGCATAGTGACTATAGCAACTCCTGAATGTCGTCTTCGAAATATCTAAATCTCGGATCTTCAAGTGATGGTAACCCGACCTCAAATCAATCTTTGAGAAGACTCTAGCACCCTGAAGTTGATCAATTAAGTCATCAATGCGTTGTTGTGGGTACCTGTTGTTAATAGTAACCTTGTTGAACTGCTTGTAGTCAATACACATACTCATAGTACTATCCTTTTTCCTCACAAATGGAACCGGTGCACCCCAAGGTGACACACTAGGCCTGATGAAGCCCTTATCTAGTAGTTCTGACAACTGTTCCTTCAACTCCTTCAACTCTATAGGTTCCATGCGGTACAGTGAAATAGAGATGGGCTAAGTCCCGGTACCAAGTCAATACCAAAATCCATTTCCCCGTCGGGTGACATGCCCGATAGAACTGCTGGAATCATATATGGAAAATCCATCCCTTCCTGAACTAAATTGACGATAGGAGTATTAACACTAACATCCCTCACAAAGGCCAAGTACGCCAAACATCCCTTCTTAACCAGTCGTTGAGCCTTCAAATATGAAATTACCCTACTAGGAACATAATCCAGGGATCATCTTCACTCCAACCTCAGAACCCCCGGCATCGCGAACGTCACGGTCTTAGCATGACAATCAAGGATAGAGAGATATGGCGACAACCAGTCCATGCCAAAAATCACATCAAAATCAACCATGCTAAGCAATAAAATATCAACTCTCATTTCA
This sequence comes from Nicotiana otophora, assembly GCA_000715115.1. Taxonomy (NCBI): domain Eukaryota; kingdom Viridiplantae; phylum Streptophyta; class Magnoliopsida; order Solanales; family Solanaceae; genus Nicotiana; species Nicotiana otophora. The sequence goes on from AWOL01S0018000.1 coordinate 62,407, forward strand.
TATCCCCTAATAGTCACCACACAAGACCGATATACACGGTCCATAATAATAGAATCACCCACTGGCGCAGATACATGAACAAACATAGTTAAAGCATTATGAGGCATATCCAACTAACGAGCAAAGTATGATGACATATATTATTAAGTGGAACCAGGATCAAATAATACTGAAGCATCCCTGCGGTGCACTAAAAACATATCTGCGATCATAGCATCAGAAGCAACTACCTCTAGTCTGGCAGGAAATTCATAGAAACGATCTTGAACACCACCTGACTTAGCTCCCCCTTTGGGGCGAACTCGACCCATACGACCTCTGCCCTGAGCTGGCTATGGTTTAGCAACTGATGCAAGAGTCATAGTTCGACCTCCATATGTGTCGCCTTGGGGTGCACCAGTTCTATTTGTGAAAAAGAAAGATGGTACTATGCGGATATGCATTGACTACATGCAGTTGAATAAAGTTACAATCAAAAACATGTATCCTTTGACGCGAATTTGAACTGGTAATCTGCATACCTCAGATCCATGGACCTAGAGTATTTTCCAAAATTGATTTGAGGTATGCAGATTACCAGTTCAAATTCAGGATTCAGATATTCATAAGACTGCATTCAAGACCAATTATGAACACTATGAATTTCTCGTGATGTCTTTTTGGCTGACAAATGCCCCAGCAGCATTTATGCACCTAATGGACAGTGTATTATAGCCGTATCTTGATTCGTCTGTCGTAAGATTTATTTTTGATATTCTAGTGTACTCACGTAGCCATGACGAGCATGAAAACATTTGAGAAATTGTACTACAGAGGCTGAGGGAGGAGAAACCTTAGGCCAAATTCACCATGTCTGAGATCTGTCTTAGTTAAGTAGCATTCTTGGGACACGTGGTGTCTACAGAATGGATTTGTGTAGATCCGAGGAAGATAGATGCAGTTCAAAGTTGGCCTAGGCCATCTTTAGCTACTTTGATTCGGAGTTTTGTTAGGTTGGCCGGATATTATCATTATTTTGTAGAAGGTTTCTCATCGATTTTTGTGCATATGACTAAATTGACCAAGAAAGGTGCTCCATTCAGGTGGTCAAATGAGGGTGAACAGAGCTTTCAGAAGCTCAAGACTGCCTTGACCACAACTCCAGTTCTAGTTTTGCCTTCGGCATCGGGTTCTTATACTGTGTATTACGATGCTTCTTGAATTGGTATTGGGTGTGTTTTAATGCAGGAGGGTATAGTAATTACTTATACTTCACTCCAGTTGAAGCCACATGAGAAGAACTACCATGTTCATGATTTAGAGTTGGCAGCTATTGTTCATGCATTAGTGATTTGGAGGCACTTTCTCTATGGTGTGTCTTGTGAGGTATTTACAGATCACCAGATCCTACAACACTTATTCAAACAAAAGGATCTAAATTTGAGGCAGCATAGATGGTTGGAGCTGCTAAAGGACTATGATATTACCATTTTGTATCATCCCGGGAATGCCAATGTGGTGACCAATGTCTTGAGTAGGAAGGCGGTGAGTATGGGTAGTCTTGCATTTATTCCTGTTGGTGAGAGACCACTTGCATCAGATGTTCAGGTTTTAGCCAATCAGTCCGTGAGGTTAGATGTTTCGGAGCCCAGTCGGCTTCTAGCTTGTGTAGTTTCTCGTTCTTCCTTATATGACCGCATCAGAGAGAGCCAATATGATGATCCCCATTTGCTTGTCCTGAAGGACACTGTTCAGCATGGCGATACCAA
>AWOL01S0018003.1:0-18152 GCA_000715115.1 Nicotiana otophora
TTACAAGTGAAATAATACTAAAGAGAGAAGATACAAATGACTTAAGAAGATAAAAAAGGCAAACGAGAGGTGTATCTAAATCCTAAACATTAGGTATCCTTTTATAGGGTGAAATTCCCATTCAAAATTGTCATCCACCGATGTGGGACTTTTGACAATTTCAACAGTCCGGTCCAAGCTTGTGCGCACATCGACTATCTCATCTATACCTATTACCTCTCACTTAAGCAAATAGGAAGAAATCATCGGGTGTTTATTGTGTTAGCACTTTTAAATATTAAATGTTGACAAAAATGTAAAATAAGTCGCAGTAAAATATTTTCCAGATAAGACATTTTCGGCCATATCTGAACACATTATGACGGACAAAATCACAATCACATAACTGAAAATTCCATATACAAGAGTATAATCAGCCGATAAAAACAAAACAAAAATTGAAGGAAATATTAAAATTGTGTAGCAGAATCTTACCCCGCGTTTAGGATTAATAGGAGGATTAATATCAGCAAAAAGATACTTAAAAAATGCGTCAAGATGAAGACCTCTCCGATGAAAAATATTAAGGATCTTAAGGTCATGAAGATTATTCATAATACCCTGAGCATCCTCTAAACTCGCATTTTCCTCCTTCTGAACCTCAATTAAGAATCGTTGAAGGTTCTCTGCATTCATCACTCCGTTATCGGAATAATTATTGAATAAATTCTTCACATCCGCCGGAGCCTCGGCGGCGACTACCCGGAACCGCCGCCGGAAACAGAAACAGACTCTGTACGTCTGTCTCGACATTGTTTGAAGGAGGAAAACGGAGAGGGGTGATTTTTTTTAGGAGAGGAGAAATGATTTATGTGATTGTTAGAAGTAACGTTTTTTTTTGCTTAGGAATATGGGAAGGTATAAAAGTTTTGGTGGTTATTACGCGTATAAAAAGGAGTTGCATTTTTTTTTTTTAACCAAGTTCTGTTAAAGGGATAAATACTTCTTATTAGATGTTTTGGGTTCAGCTTTGAATAAGGAGTTGGATAAGATTGGGTTGCTCTAGTGGTGAGGTGGGTAGTTCTTGGAGGTACGAAGCCGAGGGTCTATCGAAAACAGACTCTCTAACTCAGAATAAGGATAAGGTCTGCATACATAATGCCTAGACCCCACTAATAGAATTGTATTGAATTGTTATTGTTGTTTGAATAGAGAGTTGTCTTTGTCGAAAAGCAGTTGCACGTTTAAAAGCAAGTTTGTGGATTAGTTTATGATATTCCGTTGAAAAAGATTTGTTTTAATAAATTTCGTTGATTTCCAGGTACGTTGGGACCCACTAGCCTCGTTGTTGTTTTTTGATTGGGCCAGGAAGATAAATGCTTACAACTAGATTTTCCTAGGGATAATATTTTTAAGAGGGGAAATATGATACATGTGTCTCCACGTGGCAAATGTGCATCCACCCTTTGCCGTTAAGTTGACTAGTTTTTATATCAATTCAATAAATATCACTATATTGTTTTGAATAATAAATTGTAAATGATTATCATAACAATTAAAAAAAATATTACACCTAAAGAGCACCTCAACTTCGGAGAGATTCAAAAATAGTCATATTTACAAGTGGTCATTCAAAAATAGTCACATTTTCAAAAGTAATCGAAATTTAGCTATTTTTCATGTAAAGATAAATTTGAACGAAAACACTATTCAAAATTCGAAAAATACTCCAGCATAGTATACTGGAGTTCCAGCATAAGTATACTGGAACTTCAGCATAAGTATATTGGAATTCCAACATATTATACTAGAGATCCAGCATAAGTATACTGGACTTCCAGCATAATATAATAGAGTTCCAGTATAATATACCGGTCCAGCATAATATGCTGGAAGTTCATACACAGGTGCACCGTTCTCTAGTATATTATGCTGGAACTTTCTGTGTTGCAGCAAAATAGTGACTATTTTTTAATAACTTTGCAAACGCTGACTATTTTTGAATGGCCAGTCTAAAAATTGGCTAGCCCGTACTATTTTAACCATCAACCTCACAACCACCTTCCCGGAAGGGTATTATGAGCATCGAGGCCTCTATCAACACAAGAAAAACTAATTACACAACTTGTTAACTAAAAAACACACATGAGTCCTCTTTGAGGATCTCAACATATATATTCTTGTTCTAACTTCCTGTTGTATCTGCCTATAGACGAAACTCGTATGTATGTTGACTCCCTTAAAAAAATTTAAGGGAGTCATGATTAAATGATGATTAATGTATAAATGTTGGTTGCAAATAAGTATCAGCTTGTTCATCTCCACTTCCCTAACCGGAAGAAGAAGAAGAAGAAGAAGCAGCAGAACTATTTGTTTATTTTAAAACTGTAGTATTAAACTTTCCTATCTAGTTTCAAAAACCTACATTACATGAATTTCAATCGATATTTTCCTTTTATATTACTTACAAATTACAACGTGCCAAATTTTATATTACTTACAAATTACAACGTGCCAAATAAGTGTATAGTTACTAACTTACTCACATGAAGAAAAAAAAAAAGCATGTTGTTTACCTCAAAAATGGATAACAATTAATTTTGCAAGTGGTTTTAAGATACGCGGATTAGTTCGATACAAACGATAAATTGCGTCACATTAAACAAGTAAAGATGTAGTAAATTAAAACAATGTGAGTAAGATAATTCCAGCCTTGATAAAAATATCCACCCTCGATCTGGACTCACAATGGCCAGCACTGATGAACGAGAATAAGAACTTTCAATAATAGTGAAAATAATAGTATCTTGCTTTGGGATGCGTGTTACAATGTGTTCAATGAATAATCAGACTCCCATTTATATAGTAGGGGAGTTTTACCATAAGTGCAATTCTATAAAAGGTAAAAAAATCTTTTATTTAACTGATCATCGATTTTCCATCGATACGTGCCGAGATTCGCGCCGTGATATCCGGTCGGTCGTGGATATTACGGCTTCCTATTGGTCGTGCAACGTTGTCCGAAGTCCTCTAGGATTTGGACCGATCTCGGATCATGGCCCCGATATTCTCGAGGGTAGGCGTCATGACCCCGGATTCTGACTCGATGAGGCCCTTACCTCGATTCCGGTCCCTTGCCATCATGTCTCTAGCTTGGTTTAGCGTATCGGAAGCTGAGGTATACCATGAGCTCGGTTTTACCCGTATACATATAGTCCCCTCGTTTCTCGGAGAGTAAATTGACGAGAAACGACATGAGCTCCCCGACTCCTTCTTCAATACGCCATAACAGAAACGACAAAAAACCTGAAACGTCTCGTCAGTCATGTCATTGTGACTTCAAATGCGTGCCAATCGTCGGTTGGCTACTCCTGGATGCGAAACGTGTGGAGCCCCTATAAATATCTCCTCCTTCATTCATTTTTTACTTTATGTCCAAACTTCTACTCTCGTGTCTTCAGGATTTAATTAGCCCTTTTTATATTCTTGCATGTTTACCTTCGTTACTCAAGATTCCTCAGTATGTTGCAAACATTTTACTCATTCTCTACTCAAGCCAGCACATCTGAGCTTTCAACTTTCAACCTTTCTCTATCTTTTTCAAGTTTTTCCAGATAACAATGGCCAAAACCTCCAAATCGGTTCCCCCAAAGGCCGCCTCTACCTCCCAACTGACTGCCGAAATCAACAAAACCACTTCCGATGTGGTCGACCTCGGGAGGTCCACTGCTAACGTGGTTACCGACGAACCGGCTACTGAACCTCCCTTGAAGATGTTCATTTTCGAGGGTTGTTCCGTCGCTGACGACTTCAAGACTGAGAAGCCCTCTTCGGTGCAGGGTCGGCGTGAGAAGGCATCGAGATATATTTGCTCAATCGCCGAAGATGACCTCCCCGTAGCCCGAAAGGACTACAACTGGGCCGACAAGGATATAGTGGTCCCCGACTCTGAGGAGGCTATTACTACCCATGTTGAGGGGTACCTAAGTGTTTACACTTATCCCTTGACACTAGGCCTAGTGGACCCGGTTATTATAGACTTTTGTAAGTGGTACGAGGTATGCCTCGGTCAGATCCACCCATCGTTGTGGAGGATCGTAATCCTCCTTCGATTTTTTGTGAATAAGATCGACTCATGTCGGCTCACCGTAGATCATCTACTTCGTCTATATAGTCCTCGAATCTTCCAAGGGGGACTGCTAAAGCTCGTGCGTCGGGCTAGTAAGGCCACATTCTCAAGCATCGATGAAGATCGGGATAGAGGCTGGCAGGGACGTTTTGTTCGGGTGAGGACCTCGGACTTGATCCCGGCCAAATTTAGGCTATTGTCTGAGAAGTGGAATGCATCACGTAAGTACAACTTTCCCTTGAATGTTAATTTCATGCTCATCTCCCTTTTCCTCATTGGCATTTGTGGTGGTACAGTTGTCGCTCGAGTCTCAAATGTTGTCCATCGGTTAAAGGAGTGGATCAAAGGCATTGTCTCACAGATGCCCTACTGTGAGCGCTCGTGGCGCAAACTCTCGAAGGGAGTTGGGAGGCTCGTTCCTATGGTAAGATTTCTTTCCCGAATAAGTTGCGTTAGGCTTCTCCTTCTAGCATCACGTTCTTATTTATTTTAACCCTTTTTGCAGGTTTGCCTAAGACCGTTGAGCTTAGGCCTCCGGTCGGAGATGAGGACTTGACCGCTGATTCTTCTTCTTCGGGGCAGCCCGGAGCCATAGCCGTAGAGAAGAAAAGGAAGGGGGCCCCAAGTTCCTCGAGCTCGGAAAAAAAGAAACCAAGGAGAAGGTTGGTTCGTAAGCTAAAGGAAAGCTCTAGCTCACGAGTGCTTGACTTGGACTTATTTTTTCGGCTCAGTGACGAGCCCGGGGATGACGAAATTTTTGTGGCCCACGGTCCGTCTTTCCCTGAGGAGCATATGGAAGTCGGGGGGGGGGGAACGATAGAGGCTAATCCCTCTCAAGTGCACGAGGTTGGCGCAGGGGCGAGGGTCGAGACTCCTCGAGACGCCGGCTCTGCCCGCCCGGTGTCATAGAGATTTCAGGATCTCCTTTGTTCACAGAGTTTATGTTTTACGAGGCCCGAACGACAAAGGTTCGATCCAATGAAGGGGTTCATGGAGCGGACGATCCCCTTCGATGCTTCTTTGATGATGTGGACTCAATTGCCCTGGAAGACTTCACCGGGTTGGGCGATCTAGAGGTGCCGAGGAAAGGTCCATCATCGGAGGTCGGTGGATCGAACTTAAGCCCTAGGTTGATCAACCGGTTTCGCGCTCTAAGCACGTATCCTGGTCAGAAGAGATATGTCGTTATCACTGTTCCGGAGGATGCCCGAGTTCTTTCCGCCCCCGTCGGGGTAGCTAGCTACCTCCGGTGCCTGGTGACCGAAGAATACCAGGTAAAGATGAACAAGGTGGATGCGCCATACTTGTTTAATGAAGCACAACAAGCGTTGAGCTGGGTAAGGTGTTATCACACTCTTTTATCTTTGAATTCAGTTTTTGATGACTTTAATGCCTTTTTTCTTTTTCACATTCTGCAGGCCTCGGTGCTTTACCATGAAACCTTTCTTCGGTACTGGGATGAGCTTAGCCAACTCGAGGTCGAAGTCAAAGAACTTGCTGAGAAGAGGGATATGTATAAACTTCTCAGCGAGCAACGTGAATGAGAAGTCAAGAATCTCCGTGCTGAGTTGGACGTGGCTCAGAAAGAACATATCGCCCTAATGGAACAAGTAAAGATCTTGAAGTTAGTGATGACGAGCTATGCATTGCGACTAATGGTCAAAACCCGCAGGTTCAATAGAAGCTTGATAGGATCGACCAGCTTCGAGCTGAGATGGACGAGGTCAAGGCCATGACCGAAGAGTGGAAAGGCAAAATGGACCGATTATCTTCGGAAAAGGAAACTGTCCAGGAGCAGATGGCCTCGACTGAAGTCCAACTTCGAGTGGCGAGGGAGAAAGTTGAGGCTCGTTCCCAATAAATCGAAGACCTCTAGTCTCAACTGGGCTCGGCCGTTACCGAACGGGATACCCTTGCCAAGGAGCTTAAAGTAGCCAAGTCAGTGGCGGAAATAGCCAGGGCTGATGCTGAAGAGATGGTGGCCCAGTACAAAGCCGATGCTGAGGCAGCCCAGGACCGCCTAAAATTTATTGCCGATTACGTAAAGTGGCAGTCCCGAATGAAGGCTCTCGAGGAAGTTCATGCCATGTGTTTTGACTTAACGGTCAAAATAGAAAACATTAAGAGACTGGAGTCCGAGGCCAAAAGGTTGGCATATCCCGAGGATGAAGAAGACTCCGAGGGCTACGGCGGATCAGAGGACGGAGGAGACCCCGATTATCCTAGTGACTAGGCGGGCTCCGGCGAAGATCATGCTTAGGTGCCTTGTAGATTTTTCTTTATTTTTGTATTTTTGTATGTTTTGTTAAGGCCATTTGAACTTTGTAAAGATCTTTATATATATATACAAGACTTTTCTCTTTTCCCTTTGGCAATTTTCAGGTTTGTTTCTTTTGGCTTTTTCTTTACGATTGCAAAGATATCAAATGCCTTAGCATGTAGTAATAAGGTCTTCTTCGGAGGTTCAAACAAGGCTTGTTCTCGATGTTATTTTGTTTATAACTCGTGCGGGCTTGGTATGACTGGAAGCTTTTTCCAAAATGCTTACTTAGAAGTTTTGGGATTATAATTTTGTCGAGGATAGCATTTGAACCGGTTTGGAAATTTTGAAGGCTTTATGTTTTGGTTACGGGTTTCGGACGTCTCCAAGCCGTTTCTAGGATGCCCGTAGCCTTTTAAGTTTGGGTATTGTCCAATAGGCTTATTAACCCGGACTTCGATGCCCGAGCCATTCGGGCTTGCCCAGGAGGACAGTCCCCGAGTGGGGTGATATCTTGGATCCTGATAGAGGTGGACCTTGGGCCCGATGTCCTTAAGGAACAAAGTGTAGTAGTTTTTAAGAGACAAAATATGTATCTGCAAGGTAGAAACTCTCTTTCAGTTCTGTGCGCAACATTCAAGATGGAAAATGTGTACAAGTTTCGTGTTATGGATTAAGTGGTCTATGTGGGCACGGTTCATTTGACCATTTGGCCCTTACAATAAATCCTATTTACTAAGCCTAGACCGTTCGAGCACAAAGTTTCCTTCCTTGCTAAAATCATTATCAAGGGTGATGACCCCAGATACTGTTGATGTGACCCTTGACTCCGGTCCATAGCCTGTCTTCAATTCTAAGTTAGCACGATCTACCTCGTAAAAAACCTTGTCGAAAAACCCATTTGGGACAAAACCGGTTCAAGAGAAAAAGAGCGCAACGCGTGCTTTCAGGCCTAATAACTGCATCATTCTTTGGTCGTTGTCTGCAAATGTTAGTTCAATTCGTAATATAGGTAAAGAAAAGAATGAATGGGGTCATACCTTAACAGTAGTACCATTTTAAGTGGGTTACGTTCCAGTTGTTCGGTAGTCGCTTACTATTCCCTGCTTCGAGTTTGTACGATCTTTTGCCGGTGATCTCGATAATTCGATATGGACCTTCCCAATTCGGTCCCAGCTTGTCTTTGTTCGGGTTTCAGGTATTTAGTGTCACTTTTCTTAACACCAAGTCCCCGATATTAAAGTGTCGGAGGTTGGCTATCCGGTTGTAATACCTTTCGACTCGTTGTTTTTGGGCGGCCAGTCGGACGAGGGCGGTCTCACGCCTCTCGTCTAGCAATTCCAGGCTCGTGTTCATGGCCTCGTCGTTTGACTCTTCGATCGTGTATCGGAGTCGGAGTCTCAGTTCTCCTACTTTGACCAGTATTAGTGTTTCGGCACTGTAGACCAGCGAGAACGGGGTGGCCCTGGTTCTAGACTTTGAGGTTGTTTGATATGCCCACAAGACTTCGGGCAATATTTCCTTCCATTTTCTTTTGGAGTCGGTCAACCTCTTCTTAAGATTTTAGAGTATGGTTTTATTCGTAAACTCCGCCTTCCTGTTCCCACTAGGGTGATAGGGTGCTGATAAGATCCTTTTGATCTTATGGTCCTCGAAAAATTTACTCACCTTACTTCCGATGAATTGCTTCCCATTATCGCACACAATCTCTGCTGACATTTCGAACCAGCATATTATGTGGTCCCAAATGAAGTCAATAACTTATTTCTCCCTCACTTTTTCAAATGACTAGGCTTCTACCCATTTATAAAAATAGTCAGTCATAAATAATATGAATTGAGCCTTACGGGGTGCCTATGGCAGGGGGCCAACGATGTCCATTCTCCATTTCATGAATGGCCAGGGTGACAAGACTGAATGTAGCAGCTCCCCGGGCTGATGAATCATCATGCATGTCTCTGACATCCGTCGCATCACGAACTCCTTTGCATTTTTTTCATGTCGATCCAGTAGTATCCGACTTTGACTATCTTATGAACCAACGATTTGGCACCCGAATGATTCCCGCAGGTGCCCTCGTGAACTTCCCTCAAAATATACTCGGTATCTCCCGGTCCCAAACATATGGCGAGTGGGCCATCAAAGTTCTCCTGAATAGGGTGTTGTCTTTGGACAAGCTGAACCTGGCCGGCTTCGTGCGCAGAGCTCTCGATTCTTTAGGATCCGAGGGCAGTTTTCCGGTCTTCAGGTAATCTATATACTTGTTCCTCTAGTCCCAAGTTAAGCTTGTCAAGTTATCTCGGCATGGCCTTCTTCCACTACTGATTTCATGAGTTGCACGGTTGTTCCCGAGTTGAATTCATCGCCATCAACTGATGATCCTAAGTTGGCAAGAGCATCGGCTTCGCTGTTTTGATCTTGAGGTACATGTTGCAAAGTCCATTACTTGAACCGATGTAACGTCACCTGCAGTTTATACAGGTACCTTCGTATTCGCTCCTCTTTGACTTCAAACGTTCCATTGATTTGATTCACCGCAAGGAGGGAATCGCACTTTGCTTCAATCACCTCAGTCCCCAGGCTTTTAGCTAGTTCGAGACCTGCAATCATGGCCTCATACCCGGCTTCGTTGTTAGTTAATTTTACAGTTCTAATAGATTGTCTATCTACATTACCCGTTGGTGGCTTCAACACGATACAAAGTATTGACCCTTATGCGTTCGAGGCACCGTTCGTAAAGAGGGTCCTGATTCCGGAGAAGGTCCCGAGTTCAACAACAACTCCTTCTCGACCTCGGGTATTAGGGCTGGTGTGAAGTTGGCCACGAAGTCTACCAAAATTTGAGATTTGATGGCGGTTCGGAGTCGATATTCAATATCGTACCCACTGATTTCCATGGCCCATTTGGCCAATCGTCCCGAGGGTTCAGGCTTATGCATTATGTTCTTAAACGAGTAAGTAGTCATGACACATATGGGATGGCATTGAAAATACGATTTTAACTTCCTAGAGGCGCTTAGAAAAGCGAGAGACAATTTTCCCCAGTGAGGATACCTAGTTTCGGCCTCGCCTAGAGTCCTGCTAACATAGTAGATACGAAATTGCGTACCTTCTTCTTCCCGGATTAGGACTCCACTTACCGCTATCTCAGATACCGCTAAGTATAGGTATAACTGTTCATCTACCTTCGGAGTATAAAGCAAAGGAGGGTTCGAAAGGTACCGCTTGAGTTCTTCCAAGGCTTGCTGACACTCCGGTGTCCATGAGAAATTATTCTTCTTCAATAGCGAGAAGAATCGATGGCTCTTATTGGAGGACCTTGAAATGAATTGGCCCAATGCGGCTATGCGCCCGGTTAGACTTTGAACGACCTTGACATTGTCTACCACGGTAATGTCCTGTATGGCCTTGATCTTATCGTTATTGATCTCGATTCCTCGGTTAGACACCATAAATCCGAGAAATTTCCCGGACCCAACTCCGAATGCGCATTTCTCCGGGTTTAACTTCATATTGTATTTCTTTAATATGTTGAATGTTTCCTGCAAATAATTCAAAAGGTCCTATGCTCACATGGACTTAACTAATATATCGTCAATGTAAACCTCCATCGATTTTCCTATTTGTTCTTCGAACATTCGATTTACTAGGCGTTGGTAAGTGGCACCGATATTTTTTAGTCCGGATGGCATTACGTTATAGTAGTAGATGTCGTACTTAGTGATGAAGGACATTTTTTCCTGGTCACCCGGGTCCATCCGAATTCGGTTTACTCGGAATAGGCATCAAGAAAGCTGAGGATCTCATGGACGGTCGTTGCATCGACCATGCGATCGATGTTGGGCAGAGGGAAAGAGTCATTGGCTCATGCCTTATTCAAATCTTTATTATCTACACACATTCTTAATTTACTCCCTTTTTAGGGACTACCACTACGTTTGCTAACTAATTCGGGTATTTAACCTCCCGGATGGACCCTATTTTAAGGAGTTTAGATACCTCGTCATTGATACTTGACTTTGGACTGAGGCCTCTTTTTTTGTTTGCCCGGGTGGAACTTCGGATCTAAGCTCAACTTATGGGTAGTTATCTTCGGCGGGATCCATGTAATGTCGAGGTAGGACCAAGCGAAAAAATCTATGTTAACCATAAGGAATTTAATGAGTTTTTTCCTGAGCTCGAGATTTAACCCCGTACCTAGGGCTGTTCATTTGGATCGGATATTCGAAATTCGAACCGATCCGTTCAATTTTGAATTTCAGATTGGATCGGATTTTGGGTTGTGTTTATTAAAATTTTGGATTTCGGATCGGATTCGGATTATTATAATTTTAATACGATCCGATCCGATCCGAAATCTGAAATTATTAGGGCATGTATAAATACTAAACTTTAATTTCGGATAATTAGTACTTTTTTTATATTTTCTTCCAAGTTATTACATTTACAATTGATGGATTTATCTATATTTGCACCATAGTACTCTCATAATTGCAGAAACATGAATTTTTCTTAGTGTATTGCCTCTTTTACAAAGAAAATATACATATGAGTTTGCAACTTTGAGGCATAATAATCCGATCAGAAATCCAAAAATCTGATCCGATCCAAACTCTAAAATCCGATCCGATCCGATATTAATTTGAATCGGATTCGGATTGCATTTTCTAGAATCTGAAATCCGATCCGAAATGTGCTAATTCCAATCTAATCCGATCCATGCTCAACCTTACCTGTGCCCAGGTATACCTTATGATCGGGCAGGTGCTCGATCAATATGACTTGCTCCAGTTGTTCGACTGTTGATTTGGTAGCATCGGAATCATCGGGGACTATGAAGGATTTGGGAACTCCGTAGTCGTCGTCCTCGTCCGTCCCCTGCTTCTCCGGTTCGGTCGAGGCCGGTGTCAGTGATTGTTATTTAGTCCATTCCTTGGCGACAGAAATCGGATCCTTTGGTGTAGATATCGGGACCACCTTGTTGACCGCGAACATCTCTTTTGCAGCTGGTTGTTCTTTGTAAATTATTTTAATCCCTCCTAGCATTGGGAATTTCAACACCTGGTGCAGTGTCGAGGGCGTCGCCCTCATGCTGTGAATCCACGGCCTCCCGAACATAGCGTTGTATCTCATATCTCCCTCGATTACGTAGAACTTTGCTTGCTGAATGGTTTTGGCAATGTTTGCTGGTAGTGTTATTTCCCCTTTAGTGGTCTCACATGCCATGTTGAATCCATTTAGAACTCGAACTGCAGGCACGATCCGGTCTTGTAGACCCAGCTGCTCTACGACTCTCGATCTGATGATGTTGGCCGAGCTGCGTGGATCAATTAAAACACGCTTAACTCGAAATTTATTTATAAGTACATATATTACCAGTGCATCGTTGTGTGGCTGCACGATGACTTCAACGTCATCATCGTTGAAAGATAAGGTTCCTTCTAGCACGTAATCTCGAGTTCGTTTTTCTCTAGTGATGGACACTTTGGTGCATTTTAACATCGCCCCTGTAGGACGTTGACCCAACCGATGATCATGTTAATGACTTGATGAGGTTCCTCTTGCTCGATCTGCTTATTAGAATCTCTATTCCTAAAATGGTTTTTGGCTCGATCGCTCAGGAACTCTCGGAGATGTCCGTTGTTGAATAACCGGGTTACTTCCTCTCTCAATTGTTGGCAATCTTCCGTTATGTGGTTGTGAGTGCCGTGGTACTTACACATTAGATTGGGGTCCCTTTGGGTTGGATCAAACTGTAGAAGACGAGGCCACTTGGTGTCTTTGATGCGTCCGATGGCAGATACGATGGCAACAACATCGACGTTAAAGTTGTACTCAGATAACTTTGGCGCTTCTTTAGGCCCGATGGGCTGGCCGAAACCGCTTTTGCTCATGAGTCCCCGGTTATTTTGACCTCGATTGGTTCTTGTTTCGCTTCTCACAGGGTTTCGTCCTGACCCATTACCTCTTTGGCCTCCGTTGTATGGTTGATACCGATCCCTATTTGATCATGGTTCACGATCAATGTCTTTTTTGGATCTGTCAATAGCTGTGGACGGGATAAATGGACCCGGAAGAGGCCCCAAGCTGATCATTTTCGACCCTAATTTTTTATTGATAAGGTTATGTACGTCGGCCCAAGTTACAATCGGATATCCTATCAGATTTTGCTTTAACTGCTGCGAAGCCAGCGAGCTTCGAGTATTGAGTCCCTAGGTGAAGACTTGAACGGCCCAATCGTCCGCGATTGGAGGCAAGTCCATTCGTTCCATTTGAAACCGGGACACGAATTCCCTGAGCATCTCATTATCTATCTGTTTCACTTTGAAAAGGTCTGACTTCCTGGTCTTGACCTTGATGGCCCCGGTGTGTGCTTTCACAAAGGAGTCTGCAAGCATAGAAAATGAGTCAATAGAATTAGGAGGCAAGTTGTGATACCATATCATAGCTCCCTTTGACAAAGTTTCCCCGAACGTTTTCAGCAGGACGGACTCGATCTCATCATCCTCCAAGTAATTCCTTTTGATGGCGCACGTGTAGGAGGTCACATGCTCATTTGGGTCGGTTATTCCGTTGTACTTAGGAATTTCGTGCAAGCGAACTTCTTTGGGATTGGCTTCGGAGCTGCACTTGGAGGGAAAGGTTTCTGAACAAACTTCTTGGAATCCAGGCTCTTCAATATTGGTAGTGCTCCTGGGATTTGGTCGACCCTCGAATTATAGGTTTTCACCTTTTTGTCATTGACTTCGATTTTCTTTTCTCACGATTCTACCTGTTTTGTCAGTTCTTCGAGCATTTTTATGATTTCGGGGTTAGTCCCGGGTTCAGTTTTACTCGGCCTCTCCGTGATTGGTTCGTTTCTACAAATGATTTCCCGGAATGGCTCGGGCTCAACTCGGGTGAGGGAGCGGATTTGGTTCTGCAGCTCGGCTATCGCTGCCTGTTGGGCCTGTATCCTTTCGAAGATCACTCGCAAGTTGATCCTATATCGCTCCCCCATGGACGTTGTTTTCAGGATCGGTAGGCAAATTCACATTGATGGCCACATGTGAACTAGCGTCGATCGGATCCGCGACCGGAACTCCGCTGGGATCGACATGTGGCACCTCGTTACTGGGTACCAAATTGTTGTTCTCGCCATGGTGACCGGACTCAGCATCCACATTTAGAGGTGCAGATTGGAAGTTCAACATTTTAAACTTTGACGTGAAACTAAAGACACTTCAAAGAACAAGTATAAAATAGGGTGCGTTATGAAAATTTGTATCAAATTACCACTATTATCCTTAGCTTCACGGTGGGCGCCAAACTGTTTACCCTAAAAACGGATAACAATTAAATTTGAAAGTGGTTTTAAAGATACGTGGATTAGTTCGATACAAATGATAAATTGCGTCACATTAAACAAGTAAAGATGTAGTAAATTCAAACCACATGAGGAGGATAATTCCAGCCTTGATGAAATATCCACCCTCGATCCGGACTCACAATGGCCATCACTGATGAACGAGAATAAGAGCTTTCAAACAGTGAAAATAATATTATATTGCTTTGGGATGCGTGTTATAATCTGTTCAATGAATAATCAGACCTCCCTCTACATAGTAGGAGAGTTTTACCCTAAGTACAATTCTATAAAAGGTAAAAAAATCTTCTGTTTAACTGATCACCGGTTCTCCATCGATATGTGCCGAGATTCGCGCTGTGATATTCGGTCGGTCGTGTATATTACGGCTTCATGTTGGTCGTGCAACGTTCTCTGAAACTCTCTGGGATTTGGACCGATCCCGGATCATGACCCCAATATTCTCGAGGATAGGCGTCATGACCCCGGACTCTGACTCTATGAGACCCTTGCCTCGATTCCGGTCCCTTGTCATCATGTCTCTAGCTTGGTTTAGCGTATCGGAAGCCGGGGTGTACCATGAACTCGGTTTTACCCGTATAGATACGTAACAAGGATGTAACATGCTGGCTTTGAGTTTGTTTTATTTTATTTGCTTACAACACAAGTCTTGTAGGTTTAAAGTGTCAATCTAATAATGTTTGACACATTGTCTTGCAAGCTTGCGCATCTACATCCTATAATTAGGTGATTATTTCTGACTACTATATATGTATATGCAATTATTGCAAATTTGCGTTACTAGATTGTAAAAACTGCATTGCTCTCACTTTTTATCATTAGCTTTTGCACACCGAGCTAGTAAAAGAACCATTCCTTGGAAATTTCTGGTAAAGGAAAACCGAGAATTTAGAGGAAAGGATCTGGTAAATTGGGTTAATGAGATACGCAAAGAACGGTTTTGCTTAGGGACAAGGGAAGGAATGATTATTTTGGTTGTTATACTTCGAAATAAATTATAACATTTTTTCAGCTAAGTAGTAATAGATTATTCTGTTGATTTCCAGGAATATGTTGGGCCTATCCCAAAGTACACAGACAATCATTCTTAGGGATTAACCAGTACTTATTTTTTCCTGAAAAGTTAAACTAAAAATCTCAAATTCAGGATATTTTTGTCCCGAAAAAATAAATTAAAAAATTAAAATTCAGGACACATTAACTAATTTCTAAATAGCAAATCTTTAAAGCCGCTGCATGATGTCATTTCTATGCTATTTTACTATGATTGAACCAGGTATGTGTATAATACTAGTAATATTTTAAGAGGGGAAAATGTGCTGCATGTGTCTCCAGCTTTGTCAAGCATGTACCATCCATCTATTGCACATTTTAACTCCAGGAACAATTACTAGAGATTAAACTGATAAATGTTTAAACTCCATAAAAACATTCCTGGAGTTTTCCCGTGTCTTAGCTAATGGTAATTTTTGTCCAAATTTATTAAAAAGTGCCTAAATATTGAATAATCTTGAAACTCTGGCTAAAACTTAAATAGCAGTCTAAAATTAACCCAAATATCACCCCACCCAATCACTTAAATAAAAAATAGCCGGTAGAGGTATAATATATATATAATTTATGTATTATATGTGTATAATTATATATAATCAATGTATAATTTATGTATATGGCTAGAAAAAATAAATAATGAATATGATCGGCTATTTATGTAAAGATTCCAAGAAATGACTATTTGCCAACTTTTTACATTCATAGACCATGGATTACGTCCAAATCTTTTCCGGCCAGCCCATTGCCTAAATGCATTAAACAAGCAATAGAGTCACGGCCCATTTCGTTTCATCAACAATTGCTCGTAAAAGTTGGAAGGCCCAAGCAGAATTCATTTCCAGAAAGCATGGAAAGATTAGAGAAATGTATATCTTTTAGCCGCTCCCAAAAATAATAGCCGACGATAAATATATTTTTTCGTACATAATATATATTATATATATTATTTGACTAGTGAATACAATTAGTTTTTGACCGACCAGCCAATTTTATATTTTGTCCAAGAGATAGATGGAATGTCAATCAGAATAGACATAAGAGATGATGAAACTAGGAATATGGTGAGATTAGTGTATCTTTTTGGCAACATTGTATTACGAAATAAGCTGTATATAATATTGTTTACCTTTAAAATTGAATAACAATTAAATTTATAGTGTGGCTCTAAGAACACGTGATTTCACTTAATACCAATTGATAAATATGAGGATCAATAGCAGAAATGAACTATAAAGTAAAGCAAACCAGTGTTAGAATGGAACTCAACCCTCGTGTCTGGATACCCTCGAACTGGTTGATGCAAGAACAATTAAAATATAACAAGCTGATGAACAATCGTATAATCGAGAAAGAAAATTGTATTGCTTTTATCTCTGTGAATCGTGGTCTACAAATGATTAGGACCCCCCTTTATATAGTAAAGGAATCCCCCTTATGGTATAGTTCTAATTACATAAGGAAATCCCATGATTAGCTAATTAACCGTTTCTGATTTGATTCGTTTCGAGATTTACGCCATGATCCTCGACCAGTCACCGAGATTTACGCCGTGATCTTCGACCAGTCACGGATATCTTGCCTTTCCGTTATTATGCTATCTTCGATCTTGCTCGATGTCTGTCTCATTTGGTTTCGATCGCTACTAGTCTCGATCTCGACAAGTACCTCGATTCTGAACTCGGTACCTTGTTCTCGTATTTTAGTCAACTCCGTTACGAAGTCGTCCTCCGATGCAGTTTCCTGATCTCGATCAAATAGTAAAATCGGGTGGGCCCGATTTTATCCGTATACAAATACTTAAGTCCTATGACTTATTCATACTTTTTAAAATAAGCAGTCCAAAACTTGATGAGGCCTATTTTCTAAATTCTTTGTTTGCAAATTTTCATATGATTTTCCAAAATGTTGCATTTGAGCGTCCAGTAGCTCCTTGGACCATGGCTGCAATAGAACACTCCTGACCTCGATGTGCATTTTTAGAATTACTGTTTATATTTTAATCTCGTTAACTTTGTTTTTTAGAAAATTAGCCTTGCGTTAGAATTTTGAAGCACCAATAATTCTAACGATCACCAGATTTTTTCTCAATAATTTTCTTAATGAGACAAGATTTAAATAGTACCACCAAATGATCTTATATGTTCATAATTGCCCTTTACGCTAGTAGCATTAGAACACTGAGGTTTCCCTTATTTTTGGATTCCTTGGAAAATTCGACAGCTGACACTGTGGTGTGTACTGTGTACATATGCTAGTGCCTAGATAGTCAGTGGCCCAAAAGCATATAAACAAATTTAGGATTTACTCAGAGTTAATAAATTCTGAACGAGTGTAATCTTATATGTATATGTTTTAATTCACATTTTTATTTATACAAAATGTAAAATTCTTTGAATCGATGAAAATAATAAGAATTTGCTCTAACTCTGCCTTTGCTAGATAAGATGAGCAGGGCATATGTTTAAGGCAGTGGCGGACCCAGAATTTTGTGCAAGCGAGTTCAATCTTAGAAGTAAATAACTTTAATCGTAAAATAGTAGTTGTCAAGTGGGTTCAAATAAAATATTTATATAAAATTTATGCAACTTTAATCCTAATTTATACATATACACAATATTATTTTTTAATGAATCGGATTCAGTTGAACCCTTTTGCCACCACGTGCATCCGCCACTGGTTTAATGTGATAATTACAACTTAACCCATAACTTTTGATGCAGATCATAAATTTATATGTAAAAATATTAAATATGAACTCATAGCTTTACAAATATAATGATTTCAATGCTAAGCATCTTAAATTTTAAACCATAAAATTTAATCCTGAACCCCCCTCTCAAAATAAATTTAAAAAAAAAATAATTCGGTGCACTAAGTTCCCGCTATATACGAAAAAATAATATGCATTTCTCAAATACCAGAAGAAACAGGGTTGGTAGAATGGGGCTCACAATTATTCCACGTAGTAAAACATCTCCGTGTGTAATTCGTGTACGTGGATATCGTTCCTGTTTTTTTAAGTGAAACTTTGGCTACTCCTCTTTAATTTCCTCCATTTGTATAACAAGACAAGAAAAAGACTGATTGAGATGATAGATCAGTATCGCATTTGGATCGTAGTATCTGCTATTCAGTTTTATTAATTACAACAACAACAACAACAACAACCCAGTATAATCCCACTAGTGGGGTCTGGAGAGGGTAGTGTGTACGCAGACCTTACCCCTACCCTGGGGTAGAGAGGCTGTTTCCAAATGACCCTCGGCATCCTTCCCTCCAAGAACTCCCCACCTTGCTCTTGGGGTGACTCGAACTCACAACCTCTTGGTTGGAAGTGGAGGGTGCTTACCATCAGAGCAACCCAC
>AWOL01S0018003.1:18791-50950 GCA_000715115.1 Nicotiana otophora
ACAACAACAACAACAACAACCCAGTATAATCCCACTAGTGGGGTCTGGGGAGGGTAGTGTGTACGCAGACCTTACCCCTACCCTGGGGTAGAGAGGCTGTTTCCAAATGACCCTCGGCATCCTTCCCTCCAAGAACTCCCCACCTTGCTCTTGGGGTGACTCGAACTCACAACCTCTTGGTTGGAAGTGGAGGGTGCTTACCATCAGTTTTATTAATTAGTAGAAGTATAAGATTCTTTTTGTATAATTACGTGTCGTAGTGCTGACGAATTTCCCAACAGTTCACTACACTCAAAGTCTCATTCGGGAATTTTAATCAAATATTGAGATAAGGTTTCGACGGGGTCTCTATCATATTATTATTGTTGATATGTTATGAGAAAAGGACACTGACAAATTTAATAAAATTTTGAAGACTGTTACTCTCTCTGGTCCATTTGAATTGATTTTTTTTATTTTTTTTTTTGAAGTAAAATTCAAAAATAGCCAGATTTACAAGTGATAATTGAAAAATAGTCACACATTCAAAAGTAATCGAAATTTAGCTATTTTTCATATAAAGATAAATCTGAACGAAAACACTGTTCAAAATCCGAAAAATATTCTAGCATATGATACTGGAGTTCTAGTATAATATACCGATCCAGCATAATAAGCTGGAAGTTCATACACATGTGCTACAATTTCCAGTATATTATGCTGGAACTTTCCGCGTGTTGGTGTTTCAGCATAATATGCTGGAAGATCATGCACATGTGCACCAATCTCCAGTATATTATGATGGACCGGTTCATGTTGCAGCAAAATAATGACTATTTTTCAATGACTTTGCAAACGATGACTATTTTTGAATTACCAGTCTGAAAACTGGCCAGCCCCTGCTATTTTTACCTTTTTTGATCCATAATAATTGATTTTTTCATATATCAAGAAGGAGTTAACTTCTTTTTTTCAAAATTACCCTAAAAGTAAAGAGCCTAGGAGTATTTCAATTTAGGTTACAACAACAACAAACCTAGTATAATCCCACATAGTGGGGTCTGGGGAGGATAGTGTGTACGCAACCTTACCCCTATCTTGTGGAGATAGTGAGATTATTTCCAATATTTTAATTAAGATTAATATGGTCAATTTCATTGTTAATTAATGTTAAAATATAAATTTTTTAGTACGTGAAAATAATCAAAAAATCAATTAAAGTAAATTAGAGAGAATATTATTTGTTATATTTCAGACCCATGAAAAAAATAAGAGATAGTCTTTAAGGCTTGTTACACAATTGAAAAGAGGATTTGTTATGGGAAATGTGTTTTTGTGTTTCGTATAACTTGAAGTTGAACAAAGATTGGATCTTTCAGTTGGTTTTGTTTTTCCTAATATTCCTAGACCTAAAAGATACTTATAACATTAGAGCTAGCTAATACAGTTGACATCTTTGCTCTATTTATTTATATGGACAAATGAAACAACATAAAACGACACCCTTACATTGAGGTCGAAAGTGAGACTATCAGAGGCCACTAATCCGTAATATTATTTTAGGGATTTTTACCTAGATATACTATATTAGATATTTATTTACCTGTGTTCTCTATATTTTATAGTTTTTAATAAGTATTTAGTTTTTTCTTACAAATTATATATACTGCTTCTTAAAAGGCTCCCACCTCTTTATTAGTGCCTTCAATTATGTGATTTAATTATATCCTTTTCTTTTTTCTCCTCTCCTATTCTCTCTCCTTTTTTTTTTACATCAAAATCCCTTAATCTACGCCCAGAATCACCATCTTCTCTCTTCTCACCATTGCCGACAACTTTATATTATTAAAAAATCGTCAATTGCATCATTCTTTTGTTGGGAGGCTGGACAACAACACTGAAAATGAGGAAATATTCAGAAATTATATGATAACTGTATCATAATTATATTTGAACTGTATCAGATACATCAATGCCTAAAACATAATTGTGTCATATTTATATCACAATTGAATCTAACTTGTATATGGTACATTAATACCCAAAATAATACCTGATACAATACTAATAAATTAATATACAATTATTATATATTTGTGATACAAACTGTGAAATATGTCACGAACTCACAACTGCTCGTAACAATATACAATAAATATATAATTATCATACATTTGCAATACAATTCTTTCAACAATTATGATATATATAGAATTATAATGCAATCGCGATACATTTTTAAAAAATTGTGATACAACTATGATCTTCATCTTCTTCAAGTTTCAATCACAACTCTACATTAAAAATCTAATATAATCGTACTAGTATTGTATCAAGTATAGTTTTGGGTATTGATGTATCATATACAAGTCACATACAATAAAAATTTTAGAAAGAAAGAAAACAAGATTCAAAACTTACCCACAACCTGATTCTAGAGCAATATTCTGAATTTCGTCTGCATTGTATCAATAAGAAATAGAGATTTTGGGTGATTAGTAAGAAAGAGAAAAATTGGGTTTGAAAACCTTTGGAAAAGGAAAAGAATTAGAAATTCGGAAGGGAGGGGGGGCATATAAAAATAAAAGAGAGATTTTAGGTGATTATTAAGAAAGAGAGAAATATTTTTGACATCCTTTGGAAGAGAAACAGAATCTTAAATATAGAGGGGGTTATAGGAAATGGGGGTAGGTGTCGTGTAACTGACACGCTAAAATTAAGGGATCTTGATTTTTTTTTCTTTTTTATGATTTTGTATATAACTTGTAATTATAGATATACAAAGTAATTAATAAGAAACCTAAATAAATATGGTAAATAGGTTTCTATTATAGTATAGCTAGGTAAAATTTTGTCAATTTTAATTTTGTTGGGCTTTCGGAATACACAGCCTTAGGCCCAAAGCAAAAAACATGAGTCAGTCCCAGTTATTTATTCTGTACATAGTTAGTCGTAGCTACTCTTTGTAATACTTAGCCAATTTATTTTGTAGCCATTGTTTGTAATGTGTACTCAATTTGTAAGACATCTAGACCATGTTACCAGGTTGATATAAATACATAAGGGCCGAGGTGTACTAGGCAGGTCGTGCACTTTTCAGTTATTTTTCTCGTGTTCTCTCTGTTACTATCTGATGAGAAAGATCTAGAAGCCCTAAGCGGCCATTAACAAATCCCTCCATTTTACTCGATTCTTCTACTGTTGACATGGTATCAGAGTGGTGAACCCATTAGTCCTCGTCTTTTTCTATCGAGCGGTGTTACCCCCATCAGTTTTTGTCAAGTTTTGATTTTCATCGGGGCTTCTCCTATATGTCATCGGTAGTGCAGTGGTACTGGTTTGATTTGAGATTTTCTGTTATTCATCGGAGTTTTATATGTTCTCCTTCGACCTAGGGTTTTGCTGCAGTTAATCGGAGTTTTGTCGGAGATATTGCTCACGTATCCATGCCTTTACTTCTTCAGATCGTGAAGAAGGCTGGTATTCCTATTCCTTATCTGTGTTATTGTACCTGAACTGTTCATCATATTCTGTGGTTTTAGGTGTTGAGAATTATTGTCAATTATTTGTTGGGTTAAAACTTCTCCTTTGAATTATTGTGAAACTACAGTTGCTATCATGACTGGTCCTATTGATTCTTCTACTGGTGCTAGTGGATCCTCTAAGTATACTCCAGATCCTTCATCCCCTCTATTTCTCCTCTCTTCCGATGTTCCCGGAGTGTCCCTAGTATCTGTTCCGTTTTCAGGAACTGGTTTAGTAGTTGGAGACGTAGTATAATAGTATCCTTGTCTGCTAGAAACAAAATAGGGTTTATTGATGGGTCTTGTGTTAAGCCTGATATAACTTCACCTGAGTATAAACAGTGGGATAGATGCAATAATATGGTTATATCATGGCTGACTAGTTCATTGTCTTCAGACATAGCTGAAAGTGTCCAATATTCGGAGACAACTGAAAGTATTTGGAAACAATTGAATAGTAGATATGGTAGTGTAAATAGGACCAAAGTATTTGAATTAAATAGAGAGCTTACTTCTACTTATCAAGGCTCTATGGACATTACTTCATACTTTAACAAACTTAAGAAAATATAGGATGAATTGGGGGTAATGTGTAGTGGTCATGCAAACTCATGCATTTGTGCTGCTAAAGAGGGTCTTCAAAAGGAGAAATAAGATGACAAAGTTCATCAATTTATTATGAGACTTAATGAAGTATATATGGGTGTTAGAAGCAATCTGTTGATGATACAACCATTACCATCTCTGGATAATGTTCACAACATTCTTCTCCAAGATGAAAAGTAGAGGAAAATTAGTCCAACACTTCCATTTGCTTCAGAGTCACTTCCTTTAATGTCAATTCTGGTACAAATAAGTTTGTTCAGCCTCAATCTAATATTCAATTTCAGGGACATCAAAGACAATTCAATCATAGAGTAAATTTTGAACAATCTAAAGGTAATACCTTTTGCAAATATTGTAAAAAACCTGGGCACTCAATTGGTAAGTGCTACAAGCTTAATGGGTTTCCTTCCAACTTCAAGTTTTCCAAAAGAAGAAAAACAGCTGCAAATGTGGTTATAGATTCTGATTCTTCTGCTCATGGGAATCTTACTCCCAATCAGACACCTCTTCATGTTGCTGCTGCTACTGATCATGGTTCTATAGTACATGGTCTCGCCAAACAACAGTATTCTCAGTTGATCTCACTATTCCAACAAACTAATGTCTCTGATATTGGGCCACAACTCATATCATGAGTTCTGCCAATTTTGCTGGTGCACTACTGCCTAAGAATATAGTTTATAATTTCAATTCTACTTTGCTGAGTAAATCAGATTATCTGACTTGGATAGTTAATTCCGGTGCTTCCGACCATATGACTTCTAATAAAGACTTTCTTATTAACATTACTCCACTACCTATTTCCTTTCTTAGATCTCTTTCAAATGGTTATAAAGTTAAGTTTACCTGCACAGTTCCTTTGTCTTGACTGAATCTATCATTCTTCAAAATGTTCTTTATCTTCCTTCTTTTGAACATGATCTAATCTCAGTACATAAGCTTACAGAACAATTTGATTGCATAGTTCAGTTTACTAGACTTTCATGCATCATACATGGCCCTTCTCTAAAGAAGCCTCTGGATCTTGGTAAATCAGACACTGGACTGTACAAGTTTGTGTGGGAGAAACCTTCCCAAAATCAAGCTACCTTGCCAAATGTCTGCAGCAATTTGTGATCCATGTGTGATTCTAGTTCTTTTCCTTATTCTGTATATATTGTCTCTTCCACCTGCAGTAAATCTGCTATGAATAAAATTGATATTATTTGGTATCATATGCTTGCTCATATTCCTTTTGCTAAGATAAAAATTATCCCTAAAATATCTTCTGTTATTTCATCTACACAGTCTTTTTCATGCACTATTTGCTCAATGGCTAGGCAAACTAGGCTAGCATTTCCCAATAGTTCTATTCATTGTTCTAAACTTTTAGAACTTATCCATGTTGACACTTGGGGGCCATATCAAACTCCTACCTATTCTGGTTCTAAATACTTTCTTACCATTGTGAATGATTTTTCTAGAAGTACATGGACCTATTTAATGAGGTCTAAGAGTAATGTATTTTCCCTTTTGAAAGCTTTTGTTACAATGGTTAAGACTCAGTTTCATGTTACCATCCAGAAAATAAGATCTGACAATGCTTTAGAATTGGGGGCTAGTAGCCTAGTAATGCTGCTATTGCTTTTTTCTGATCAAGGGATTAATCATCAAACTAGTTATCCCCACATACCTCAATAAAATGGCGTGGTGGAACGAAAACATAGAATCCTGCTTGAAGCACTTACACATTTTCAATCAAAGGTTCTAATAAGGTTCTGGGTGACTGTTTACTTACAGCCACTTACGCTATAAATAGACTTCCATCTCCAATACTTAACAACAAATCCCCCTATGATTTGTTATTTGGCAAGGCACTAAGTTACTCTCATTTGAGGACTTTTGAATGTTTTGTTATGCCACTGTCCTAATTCCATATAGAGATAAACTAAAGCCTAGAGCCATGCCTTGTGTCTTCCTTGACTATCCTTTTGCAAAGATGGGTTATAAATTGTACAATTTGCAGTCTCATCAATATTTTGTTTCTAGAGATGTTCTCTTCCATGAACATTATTTTCCTTTTCCCCCTAACTTTCCTTTTCCCGAAATCATGGTACCAACAGCTTCCAAGCTTCTAGTTACTCCTGATCCTGCCTTCTCCCTTGATGATTCTCTTTTTTCCCTTCATTTGTCACTTCTACTGATAACTTCCCTATTTCTAGTCAAGATATGTCTCCTTCTTCTCCTCTTCCTGTTTCATCTTCTCCTACTCCACCTGTTAATTCCTTCCCTGACCGTTCCTCTCCTTCCCTTTCTTCTTTTTTAAGTCCTGACACTGTTACTCCTTCTTCATCAACTCATATCCTCCCATAACTCTCAGAAATCTAGCAGACCTTATACCCAACCTTCTTATTTGAAGTATTAAATATGTCAACTTCCTACTTCCTTTTCTGGTTCTACTACTCAGCAAGTAAACTTTGAACCTTATACTTATTCTCAAGCAACCTCTATTCCAGCCTGACAGGATGCCATGACTAGAGATTTTGAAGCTCTAGAAGCTAATAATACTTGGGACATTGTTGAACTCCCTAAGGGAAAGAAACCTATTGGTTGTAAGTGGGTCTATAAAATCAAATATAAGGCTAATGGTGAAGTAGAAAGATATAAGACTAGGCTTGCAATTAGGGTGAACTCACAAGTTGAAGGGGTGAATTTCAATAAGACATTTTCTTCTGTGGTGAAGCTTTCCACTATTAAGTTTCTAATTACAGTGGGTGTTAAGAAGAATTGGCCCTTTTTCAACTTGATGTTAACAATGCTTTCCTCTACGGTGATCCAGATGAAGAAGTTTATATGAAGTTACCTCCTGGTCTATTTATTTCTTCTTCCTCTTCTATTCCTTTGGTTTGCAAGTTGAAGAAATCTCTTTATGGATTGAGACAAGCTTCTAGGCAATGGTATGCCAAGTTGTCTCAAGCCCTTTATTCTAAGGGATATCATCATTTCCTTAATGATTAATCCTTGTTCATCAAGGGGTCTCCTGATCATTTGGTGATCGTGGCAGTCTATGTTGATGATATAAATCTTACAGGTGATGATTTGAATGAAATATCAGACTTGAAGTAATTTCTGGACAATGAGTTTAAAATCAAAGATTTAGGTTCCAGATTATTGGTTGATCTTAGTATCTCTGTTTCTTCTCCCATTTATGTGTTTTGTGAAAATATGACAGTGATTCATATTGCTAGAAATCCGGTATTCCATGAGCGTACTAAACACATCGAGGCTGATGTCATTTCATTCGCACCAAGTTGAGTGAAAGGTTGATCCAGCTGTTTCATGTCTCCACTATCAATCAACTTCCATATTTATTTACTAAATCCTTGCCTGGGGTCCTTCATCAGTTCTTCTTGGGCAAGTTAAAGGTGGTCTCCCCCTCCAACTTGGGGGGGGAGGGGGGGGGGGGGGGGAGGAGATGTTGGGCTTTCGAAATACACAGCCTCAGACCCAAAGCAGAAAACATGAGTCATGCCCAGTTATTTATTCTGTACATAGTTAGCAATAGCTACTCTTTGTAACACTTAGCCAATTTATTTTGTATCCATTGTTTGTAATGTGTACTCAATTTCTAAGACATCTAGACCGGGTTACCGGGTTCATACTATTCAGTCATTTTTCTCGTGTTCTCTTTGTTACTATCTAATCAGAAAGATCTAGAAGCCCTAAGCGACCATTAACAAATCCCTCCATTTTACTCGATTCTTCTACTATTGACAAATTTATATGAACCTATCTAATTGATCATATAATTTAGAAAAGAAATGAACTTTTAATATATATATATATATATATATATATAGTCTTAAATATGTCATAACGTTTGTTTATGTAGGTATAAAACTTTTAAAATTTGAACCTTATGATTTTAAACTTGCCACAACATTTGTGTGACTATAAAAAAAAAAAAAAAATGAAGTTAAATTATTCAAATTTAGAAAAGGAGCCTTTTCTTTGAAATAGATAACTTTTTGTAGCAAGTGTAGATTAGTAACCTATATAACATGGAGTATAAATGACCTTAGTATAGTTGGCAAAATTGCACCAATAAAATGCAAAAGCTAAAAATAATAACTTATAATGCTATGGTAAATATTAATTTAAATCCAAAAATGAAATAAGTTTATCCAAAGCTTCTGTATAGCAGCATCATATCCTCATTACTATTTCTTGATCTTTTATCCAAACCTCCACTTGTCTTCAGTCCAATAGAAAACTGCAAAATATCCTCTTTGTCTTTATGTTAAAGTATCTGCCGTCATAAACAACTTTTTACATAAAAGTACTATATATTGGATAAACTCTGGATATTTGTTATATATAATAATAGGACCTAAAATAAAAGACCAAACACAAAATGTCATGCCAAATTAAAGCCTAATACGATCTCTTTATCCCTTTGTCATTGCTTTTGTCATTAACACATATTAAATATACTAATTAAATGGATCATGGATTAGTTGACAAAAGTGAACTTTGATTTGTTGCATGCCGATAAAAAGTAAACAAGAAGGAAATATAAAGGAAAGATCTCATTTATCATGGGGTGGAACTGCATATAGCAGCCTTTGGTTCAAAATATTCGTGATTTTTGGTCAACGAGTTGAAAGACAGATTCATGTTTAAAAATATACGAATTCATAAACATTATTCTAGTTAAATGGCATGTTCCAATATGATTTTTTTGACTCTTAAAGGCAATGCAAGAAAGAACTATAGTATATTAGAAGCGGAACTCAAATTTTAAGTTTATTGAATCTGATATCAGAATAAGTAGTTTATTGGGTCATAAATAAATTATTTATATTAATATAATGTTTGAGCAAAACTACAGACACCAAGTGAGAAACTCAATCCTAAATATTTTCGGCTCTAATTCGAGTTTAACGGAACCCCAGTCCGAATATCGAAGCAAGTGAGAAATCCAAAAAGTATCTTTTAGAATCTCAACTAGGTGTTTTTTTTGCTTATGTAAGGTCGTTTGACAATTTGAAATGTTTGAGTTGCTACTCAGTTTACCATTTTTTTTAAGTACTTATTTGATGGGTATTTATTTTTGTAAAAACAACAAAAAAAATTTTTTGAAGATTTTTAATTAAACTCACTTTTTCAATTTCCTCTTTAAAATAATTGGCTGTGTTTGCTTCAAAAATATGTGAGAGTTTTGTATTTTTTTAAAAGTTTTTGGAAAGGTTACGGAGTAGCTTTTTTTTCGCTCAATTTCCTTTTTTTTTTTTTGTTTTTCACTCGATATTTAGTATCATTTTTGTGGCCCGACTAAATTCTGATTCGCGCCAAAAAATGTTCCTTGACAGAGACGACTTCATACTGAGACTCGAAATTATGACTTCAATAAAAAAATACTTACTACTCCACCACAATATGATTTATTGCTCAGATTTCTCAGTCAACGAGTCTGAAAGAGAGAATCATATTATTCAAAGATAAAATTCATAATATTCATTCTGGGAAGCCAACATGTAACATGTGGCTATTCTTACTTGAAGCCGTCGACACTGTTGGCCAAAGGGCTGCTATGAGTTAAATATTTCGAATATATAAAAAGGGCAGACTCTGAAATCATTATTGGAATATAAATTAGTTTTAAATCCATGTAATATTCAGTAAAATCGTGTTTAATAGTTTATCGTATAATTATATTGGCCACAAATGTGAAAGAATCATTACACAGAATATCTTACTACGAATTGTATAGAGGAAGCGCCAACCAACACAGTATGCCTAGAGTTTGCGGATCACGTAGATTTATAATTTAAAATTAATTGGCTCGATCATTAAGGGTGTGTTTGGTATGAAGTAAAATATTTTCCGTGAAAAAAATTTTAAAAATATTTTCATGGAAAATAAGTGGTTTTATAACTTATTTTTTCTTGTTTGGTTGTGAGTGAAAAAATTTTTCGGAAAATATTTTCTTGTGTTTGGTTAGAGAGTAGAAAATATTTTTTTATGTTACTCTCCTCAATCTTCCCCCCCAAATAGCCAATTTCAGGACTCTTAAAGTAACTAATGTGGGCTTTACTTTTTTACGCAAAAATGACGTTAAAATTTGTGCTCCATAACTAAAAAGAAAATATTCTTTTTTTGGTTGAAAAAGATAGTACTCTTTCTACAACATGAAAATAAAGTACTCATTTAATATTTTTTTCTACATCATGAAAAGAAAATACTCATTTTGTTGAAATGAAAAAAATATTATTTTTACATCATGAAAAGAAAATATTTTTTTTGTTGAAATGAAAGAAAATACTTTTTCTACATGAAAAGAAAGTATTTTTTTTGTTAAAATGAAAAAAATACTTTTTTATATCATGAAAAAAAATACTCATTTCTTGAAATGGAAAAAAAAATCTATCTATAACATGAAAAGAAAGTACTATTAAAAATAGTTTTATTTAGGGTGGGGGTGGGTGTGTAGGGGTGGATTTGTGGGAGGTGGTGGGGATGGGAAATAGGGTGGGGAAGGTTGAGAATGAGTTTTAGAAAATGTTTTCCTTTCTGTTGATAGGGAAAATATTTTCCTCCAATTTGAGGACAATGAGTTAATGATGAAAATGTTTTCCAAAATATTTAAGTCAACCAAACATGAAAAAATTTAAAAATATTTTACGAAAAATATTTTTTTTCATACCAAACACACCCTAAATTTCTTAGCATTAAGCTCATCGTAATTTTAATTTATAGGTTCAGATGTAATTTTTATTAAAACTGTAACGAGCTTTTATGTATAGATTTATGCTCCTAACTAAAAATATTAAATTGAGATAGAAAAGTCATTTTTGTTTTCTCTCCCTCCCTTTCTCTCTTCAATAAGTTGGGGGCTTTAATTTTCTTCCTCCCTTTTCCTCGTAAATTTTACTAAAAAATAAGAACTTCCACTTGAGGGATTAATAATTTCTCTTTTGAGGTAAATGAGCAACATATACAACTGGTTTTTATTTTTCCTCTGGAGATATGAATGAATTCTATAATATATACGCCCAAGAGATCAGAGTTCTCGTTTCTTGATCGAAAATATAAAAATTATAAACTCGTTAGAATCTTATATTTAATGTGTTAGCTATTTGTTTGAATTTTGTATACTTTTGGATGTTGACTATTAACATATTTTTATTGCACTATTAAAGAAAAAAAATGTTGGATTTGCGATACGCAAATGTCAATGATTCTCCCTCATGTGGTGTAGAATTATAGCCCTTATTATATATTATATTCGAATGATTGCTTCTTTAATGCATTAATGCACCTTGCGATAACTTCAAAATTATAAGTTAGATTGGATTTTCATTATTCCTTGTTTGTATCTTCATTTATATGGCCATATTTGAATGAACGTATAAGAAATTAGCTTAATTATTATATTAGACATGAGGGGAAACAATATTTTCTTTAATAATTTAAAAGTAAATTTTATATAGAACATATCACATTCTAATTTAATGAAATTGCATTTCTGAAAGTTGAACAAAACTAATGCCTCTTATTAGTGGAATGACGTCGGACTATCTTAAAATCTCTAAAAGTATATAAATTAGGACGAGGTCCTTCAATAGTTGAGAAAAGTTAATGCAGTGTGCGTATTTTCCACAGCCAAATTTAGTGCATTAAGAGTAGTCAAATGACCTTTTCATTTGGGTGAAGGAAAATTATTTTATTGTAAACGTTTGAATGCTCTCTGGCCTCTACGGTTCTTACAAATTTTCACACTTTTCAAGTTAGTAATACCTCTATTTATAATAGTCTAAAAACTATTTTAACTAAAAATAGAAAAATCTATTCCTATATAATTATGACTACAAATTCTATTTAGACATTGTGGGTAAAATTAGGGGCAAAGTTTTCCCCAATTCCCCGATGAAAAAACGAAGGGGAAGCACGGATCGACGAGGTTATAATCGAGGCCAGGAACCCCTCATATCGAGACCCGAAAAGAATGAACGATGTATCTGAGATCGAACACGGTAAAGCGACGCACCCCGGACCAAGTATAGCTTTTGGACCTCGGGAGACGCGGTGAACGGTTATGCACGACGGATAGGGGGTCGTAATATTCGCCCTCAACCGGATATTACAGTCCGGATCCTGTTTAATATCAATTACATATCAACAATTACCGGAAGAATAAATTTTTTTACCTTTTTTTGATTTGCACTAGGACTAAAATTCTCCTACTATATAAAGAAAATTGTTTTCTTTAGTCTCATATATTGTAACACACAATTCAAAGCAATAAAAGTTTATTTTTGTCTTCTAACTACTGTTCAAGGCATTACTCACTGGTTCTTTTATCCACTCATGACCAAGCTTGTACCAAGAGCCCAATCGAGGACGAGTTCCACCGTTCAATATGAGATCAGGCTTGGTCATTACATTGTAATTGGTTTGATCCTTTATTTTGTATTTAATTCATCTATCTGTTATTCTTAATTGTTCGTATTGAATTAAGCGAGATATCCTTTAAACCACGTACAAATTTAATTGTTACTCATATTTTGGGTAAACAGTTTGGCGCCCACCGTGAGGCTAAGGATAATAGTGGTGATTTGATACAAATCTCCATAACACACCCTATTTTACGCTTGTTCTTTGAAATCTTAATTCCAGGTCAGCCTAAAATATATCAAACTCTCAGTCTGCTCACTTGAATGTTGACGCTGAGTCAGGCCATCACGGCAAAAATAATAATATGGTGCCCAGTAATGATGTACTTCCTGCCGTTCCTAATAGTGTTCCAGCCGCCAACCCGATCGATACTAACTCGCAGGTGGCCATCAACATCAATTTGCCAACTGATCCCGAAAATAATGTTCGCGGAAGACCCCGACCAACGACTCGAGAAGCGCCCGAATGTGAAGGTGATGGGTTGAGCCTACGACTGATTTTCGAAATGTTGCAGGCTTAACAAGCGGCGATATCAGAACTGCAGAATCAAAGCCATGCCCCTAACAGGGTCGAGCCCAAACAATCCCGGAAAAGTACTCGGAGAGACAAACAAAATACTGAGAGACCAGGTGAAGCCGAGCCCGGGGAAACTTCAGAGGTAATGAAGATGCTCGAAGCATTAACAAAACGGGTGGAGTCAAGCGAGAAGCAAATTGAGGCCAACGACAAGAAGATAGAAACATACAACTCTAGGGTCGATCAGATCCCGGGAGCACCTCCAATATTGAAGGGACCAGACTCAAAAATATTTATCCAGAAGCCCTCCCCCCCGAGTGCATCACCCAAGCCGATCCCGAAGAGGTTTCGAATGCCCAAAGTTCCCAAGTATAATGGTACCACAAATCAAAATGAGCATGTAACCTCCTATACATGCGCGATCAAAGGGAACAACTTGGAAGATGACGAAATCGAGTCGGTGTTGCTGAAGAAGTTTGGGGAAATCTTGTCTAAGGGAGCAATGATATGGTATCACAACTTGCTTCAAAATTCTATTGACTCGTTTGCTATGCTTGCAGATGCTTTCGTAAAGGCCCATGCCAGAGCCATCAAGGTCTAGACCAGAAAGTCAGATCTCTTCAAGGTCAAACAAAGGGATAACAAGATACTCAGGGAGTTCGTGTCAAGATTACAGATGGAACAGATGGATCTTCCACTAGTTGCGGATGATTGGTCCATTCAGGTGTTCACTCAGGGGATCAACCCCCGAAGTTCCGTGGCCTCTCAACAGCTAAAACAAAATTTGGTGGAGTATCCAACGGTAACCTGGGCCGACGTCTACAATAGGTACCAATCAGAGATCAGGGTCGAAGACTACCAACTAGGGCCCCCTTCTGGAAGTGTTTACCCCATCAGAAGCGATGATAAATCCAAGAGAGCCATCGATCAGAAGCCAAGGCCGGTCTGAGATCGATATCAGCCATACAACATGGATCGGAGGGGAAATGGATCCGTGCGTCACCCAGCTAGGAATGATAGAGAAGTAATCGAGGTCCAAGCGGCCAGGGCCTGATGAGCAATAGTAGGCTCGATAGGTTGCTCGGGAGTAGGGAAGTACCACGATTATTGGAGTATAATTTCAACGTTGATGCTGCAAGCCTCGTGTCGATCATATGGCATATCAAAGAGACCAAGTGGCCCCAACCGTTGCAGTATGACCCTGCCAAGAGAGATCCTAATTTGATGTGTAAGTATCACAACACTCACGGTCATAGGACCGGAGATTTCCGGCACTTAAGAGAAGAAGTTGCTCGACTGTTCAACAATAGGCACCTCCGAGAATGCCTAAGCGAGCGAGCCAAAAACCACTTCAGAAACAGAGATGCTAACAAACAGGTTGAACAAGAGGAGCCTCAACACGTGATCAACATGATCATTGAGGGAGTCGATGTCCCCCAAGGGCCCATGATAAAACACACCAAAGTGTCTATTACGAGGGAAAAATGCACCCAGGATTACGTTTTGGAGGGAGCTATCTCGTTCAACGATGATGCTATATTGTACCGGCGGTCCGGGCATTGAATGGGTTCAATATGGAATGTGAGACCACGAAAGAAGAGATAACTTTGCCGGTAAATACTGTCGGGACAACATAAGAAATAAAGTTCTACGTGATCGAAGGGGATATGAGGTACACCGCTATATTCGGAGGGCCATGGGTCCACATCATGAGGGCGGTACTCTCGACCTTACACCAGGCGCTAAAATTTCCCACGTCATGGGGAAGTCAAAATAGTCTATGGAGAACAGCCGTAAGGGGAAATGTTTGTTGTCGATGAAGTGATCCTGGTGCCCGCCATCTCAACATCGAGAAGCATGGAACCAACCAAAAAAGAAGATACTAAATAGCAATCAATGATACCGACCTCAGTCGAACCGGAGAAACGAGAAGAACAAGGAGCGAACGATGATGACGATTATAAATTCCCGAGATCATTCATAGCTTCCGATGACATTGATGCCACCAAATCAATGGCCGAGGAGTTAGAGCAAGTTATATTAATCGAGCACCTACCGGATTGAATGGTACACCTGGGCACGAGGTTTACCCTCGAGCTTAGGAAAAAACTTATTATTTTCTTAAAGCTAATACCGACTGTTTTTCTTGGTCCCATCTAGACATGATAGGGATCCCACTAGAGGTAACCACTCACAAGCTGAGTTTTGATCCAAAGTTCCATCCGATCAAGAAGAAGAGAAGGCCATAATCTGAGATTAAACACTGTGATGACCCAAAATGTCATCTTTAAATTTAATAATTAATTATGTGTTCTAAGACCTCGAAGCACTATTTATCATTCCTTGACTTGCGTGCGCAGTCCGTAAAATTTTCCGGAAAGTTTTTATGTGAAAAATGGATTAAAATGTGAATTAGAGCTTTAAAACTCAACTGCGTTGACTTTGGTCAATATTTTGAGCAAACAGACTCGGATCAGTATTTTGACAGTTCCAGTTGGTTCATATCATGATTTGGGACTCAGGCGTATGCCTGGAATCAAATTCCGAGGTCCCTAGCCCGAGATACGGAATTTTGATGAAAAATTAAAAGTTTAAGTTCAAATAGTGACCGGATATCGAATTATGTGCAAACGACTCCAGAATAGAATTTTAATGATTCCAACAGCTCCATATGGTAATTTTGGACTTAGGAGCGTGATCGAAATTTTATTTGGAAGTCCGTAGTGAAATTAGGCTTGAAATGGCTAAAATAGGAATTGAAATTTGAAAGTTTGACCGGGGAGTTGACTTTTTGATATTGGGGTCGGAATCCAATTCTGAAAATTTTCACAGCTCCTTTATGTCATTTATGACTTGTGTGCAAAATTTGAGGTCAATCGGACTTAATTTGATAGGTTTCGACATCGAATGTAGAAGTTGGAAATTCTTGAGTTTCATTAAGCTTGAATTGGGGTGTGATTTGTGATTTTAGTATTGTTTGACTTGATTTGAGGTTTCAAATAAGTTCGTATGATGTTTTAGGACTTGTTGGTGTATTGGGTTGAGGTCCCGAGGGCCTCGGGCGAGTTTCAGATGGTTAATGGATCAAAAGTGGGACTTAGCTGTTGCAAAAGCTGTTGCAATTTTTCTACTGGAAATGCTGTCAAAATCGGGCTACCAGTCAAAATCGGGCTGCCTTTCAAAATGGGACTGCCTGTGAAAATCGGACTCCCTGACAAAATCGAGCTCCCTGAAAAATCGAGCTCCCCGACAAATCGAGCTCCCTGACAAAATCGAGCTCCCTAACAAAATCGAGCTCCCTGACAAATCGAGCTCCCTGACAAAATNATATTTTGAGCAAACAGACTCGGATCAGTATTTTGACAGTTCCAGTTGGTTCATATCATGATTTGGGACTCAGGCGTATGCCTGGAATCAAATTCCGAGGTCCCTAGCCCGAGATACGGAATTTTGATGAAAAATTAAAAGTTTAAGTTCAAATAGTGACCGGATATCGAATTATGTGCAAACGACTCCAGAATAGAATTTTAATGATTCCAACAGCTCCATATGGTAATTTTGGACTTAGGAGCGTGATCGAAATTTTATTTGGAAGTCCGTAGTGAAATTAGGCTTGAAATGGCTAAAATAGGAATTGAAATTTGAAAGTTTGACCGGGGAGTTGACTTTTTGATATTGGGGTCGGAATCCAATTCTGAAAATTTTCACAGCTCCTTTATGTCATTTATGACTTGTGTGCAAAATTTGAGGTCAATCGGACTTAATTTGATAGGTTTCGACATCGAATGTAGAAGTTGGAAATTCTTGAGTTTCATTAAGCTTGAATTGGGGTGTGATTTGTGATTTTAGTATTGTTTGACTTGATTTGAGGTTTCAAATAAGTTCGTATGATGTTTTAGGACTTGTTGGTGTATTGGGTTGAGGTCCCGAGGGCCTCGGGCGAGTTTCAGATGGTTAATGGATCAAAAGTGGGACTTAGCTGTTGCAAAAGCTGTTGCAATTTTTCTACTGGAAATGCTGTCAAAATCGGGCTACCAGTCAAAATCGGGCTGCCTTTCAAAATGGGACTGCCTGTGAAAATCGGACTCCCTGACAAAATCGAGCTCCCTGAAAAATCGAGCTCCCCGACAAATCGAGCTCCCTGACAAAATCGAGCTCCCTAACAAAATCGAGCTCCCTGACAAATCGAGCTCCCTGACAAAATCGAGCTCCCTGACAAATCGGGCTCCCTGACAGATCTGTAAGTTATAAAAACAGGGGACTTCGTCCCATTTGCCATTTTTGACGAATTGGAGCTTGAAGAGAGGCGATTTTGATATATTTTTAAGGAAAAATATTGGGGTAAGTGATTCTAACTCGGATTTGATCAATATACACGAATATATCATTGTTTTCACCATTTAATTAGTGTTTTGAGATAGAATTTTGGGAAAATTTTAGAAATCTCATAGAAACAAATTTTTGAGATTTCGGTGTCGATCCAGAGTCGGATTTGAGTGAAACTATTATGGTTGGACTCGTAATTGAATGGTTATCGGATTTTGTAAATTTCGCCGGATTCCGAGATGTGGGCCCCACTGACGATATTTTTAGCTAATTTGGAGTTTATTGAAAAATGTAATATTTTCTTATGAAATTGATTACTATAATTTTTGTTGACTGTATCGAATTAATTATGACTAGATACGAGTTGATCGGAGTCGAAAAATCGAGGAAAATCATAATACTTGGTTAAATTGGAGCAAGTCGAGGTAAACGACTTGTTAACCTTGTGTGGAGGAAATTCCCCTAGGATTGATAATTGTAATGTATGGAAAGTCGTGTACACGAGGTGACGAGTGTGTACACGAGCTAAATGTGAAAGATTATGTTTTAATTTGTGTAGATCACTGTGGCATTAATTAAATTATTTTATTTTGTTATATTCTTCATTATTGATTTAATGTTTATATTTTAAATTTGCTTGACCTTTTCTTGCTAATTGTTTTATCTGTTTAGTTGGAACTTGATTTTTTTTATTCTGTGCATTATTTCAAGGTTGATTTTCTTTAAATTAAATATTATTAATATAAAGTATTTGACATTTTAAAACTTGATATTGAAGCAACGTGTTAAAGATTTTTAAATATTATTTTCCTAAATTATTTACTCTTGAATATTTTTGTAAGATTTTTGTACTCATTGTCATGGAGCTGTGAGCTCTTTATTGTGAAAAAATATTATTGTTGAATTATTTTGACATGAGCCGTGAGATCTTTATTGTGAAAAATTATTATTGTTAAATTATTTTGTCATGAGCCGTGATCTCTTTATTATGGAAAACTATTATTGTTGAATTATTTTGACATGAGCCGTGAGATCTTTATTGTGAAAAATTATTATTGTTAAATTATTTTGTCATGAGCCGTGATCTCTTTATTATGGAAAACTATTATTGTTGAATTATTTTGACATGAGCCGTGAGATCTTTATTGTGAAAAATTATTATTGTTAAATTATTTTGTCATGAGCCGTGATCTCTTTATTATGGAAAACTATTATTGTTGAATTATTTTGACATGAGCCGTGAGATCTTTATTGTGAAAAATTATTATTGTTAAATTATTTTGTCATGAGCCGTGATCTCTTTATTATGGAAAACTATTATTGTTGAATTATTTTGGCAAGTTAAATTATTTGAGCACCTGAGGTATAAATTGTGATATATTGTGATATTGAAACGCATGCGGTGGTATAAGGTCTGGGTATTGAAACGCTTGCGGTGAAATAAGAGTGGCTTGATACGCGCGGCTAGTAGGGAAAACTACTAGAAGTCATGCGGTGTTATAAGGATGGCTAAAACGCGGGATGCTATTTCAGAAAAACTGTTTTCTTTAAAATAAATTGTGAAGGCTTCCGCGGTGAGATAAGGAAATGAGATATTGTGATTTTTTTTATGATTTGGGACTACGAGGCGGTACCTCGGCAGTGCCCTTGTTGATATTGATTTATGGCCGCGGTTGCCTTTGATTATTGTTGTTATTTGCTTAAAGTTGAAAAGAATTCTGTTTTGTTTTCACGAGGCATTTATTTGCCATTATTTGGTGTAATTAAATGTGACATACTACTTGATTCATTTTTCATTGTCATTTTATCTTATAATATTTTTAAAACATTTTACCATGCCATTATTTATTCTCCAGTAAGGCCTGACCTGACCTCGCCACTACTTTACCGAGGTTAGACTTGGCACTTACTGGGTACCGCTGTGGTGTACTCATACTATGCTTTTGCACATCTTTTTGTGCAGATCCAGGTACATCTTATCAGACTAGGCATCAGTAAACTAGCTGTACGAGGAGACTTAGAGGTATATCTGCCAGCGTCCGCAGACTTCGGAGTCCCCTTCTATCTTACGATGTTGTCTTCCTTATTTGCTTTAGACTCTGATGTATAGAGACATAGAGAATAAATTCTTAGAATCTTGTGACTTATTTCTACCGGGTTGTGGGAGTTGAAATTGTTTGAATTATAGTTTATTTATTTCAGATATTTATTATTATTCCGCAGTGATAGGCTTACCTAGTCTCAGAGACTAGGTGCCATCACGATATCCTACGGAGGGAATTTGGGATCGTAAAGTTGGTATCAAAGCACCAGGTTCATAGTTGTTATGAGTCACAAGCAGGTTTAGTAGAGTCTTGCGGATCGGTACGGAGACGTCTGTACTTATCTTCGAGAGGCTATGAAACTGTTAGGAAATATTCACTTCTATGGTTCCTTATCATGCGGCATTGAGTTAGCTTGAAACATATATATTATATTCCTTTGTATCCACTCGTGTGTGACATTGCGCACTCGGTATCAGTTGTGCGTCGATGGTTCGTGATGCCGCAGATAGACTACGAGGGAGCCAGAAATGCTCAAACATTTCCTTAACGTATGGTTCCGACTGAAGATGCGGGCGTATTGAGATATCACCTAGTGAATCATGCGTGGGGTGCAACAGACGTTGGCGTCTGGTTGATTTATACGAGCCGTGAAGGTTATTATTATGGATCATCAGACGTTGTGACCTATGACTTCGTGCCGAGTGGGGGGAGTCCACTATTAATGGGTGGATTGCGGGGTCATGTGTTATATCAGTTTTAGCTCGAAATGTATATAGGCGGTACTGTAAGGTTCCCTAAAATTTACACATGTTTAAGGTCTGAGATTTTGTAGAGGATAAGGTTGGGACTTGTGGTATGTCCGCCTCCTTAATAATCCTATACTTCAGTATCAAAGGAGTTATAGAAACAACTCTAAATTTACAGAAGGTCTACTCAGCGTGGATGTCACGATTGCGGATTTTGGGGTGCTTCGGAGGAAGTACAGTTGTTGACGAGATTCTGGACTATGTGATTCGTGCCAATATTTGTCTGTATGGACTCTACTTTTATGATCGTTGTGTATAAATAGGGGTAAGAGTTACCCCAAAGAAGAATCAAAGAGTATGTTAAAAAATGGGTCAGCTCAACAGTGTTGAGTCAGCATAACAAAATAAGAAATTTGCCTTGGGAGAGATGATTCTCCACCGGTGTTCGTGGAAAGCCTATGAAGAGGGCAGACCAGCCAATGCAACACCGCCCACTTGGCTCAGTTCTCAGAAACGCTTTTGAAAGAGTTTTTTTTTTCGGACTCTCCGTAATGCGTGGCACATAGGGTTTGAACGATTGCATCAGGTGCCATTGACGGTGTCAGAATATGCCATCAAGTTCAATAAGTTAGCCCGTCATACTCTTACTTTGCTTCCTACAGCCAGAGGACGAGTCCACAGACTCATTAAAGGACTCAATCATGATCGTAAGATTTTATACGACTCGGGAGCTACAAGTTGATACTTCATTTATGCTAGTTGTACAAATTGCCAAGATATTCGAATGTGTTCGTGGTGAGGAAAAAAGGAAACCAAGGAGACCAAGACGTCTCAAGGTTCTGGGGGATTCAGTGGATTCTACTCTGCATGTATAAATCATTATGGAGGGGGTTCGGGCAGCCCGGTCCGCACATCGGATTACTCAGGGTGCTCCAGTAAGTTCTTTTAATGCACCACCGACATGAGTTCCTATAATGGTTATTCTAATTATCTGGCACAAACGCAATATGAGCAGCCTAACCCGCAAATGGGTTGTTATGAATATGTTGATACTAGGCACATCATGAGAAAATTGTTCCAAACTTGGGAGAGACTTATTTCATCAAAGCACTCAGGCTACTTGCCCCATTGCAGTTACTACACCACCCACACGACCAGTTAGGGGTGGAGGACAGACGAGTATAAGGCGTCCTAGAGGTGGAGACCCAGCCGTTGATATATTTATTTTACGGTATGGTGGAGGTCACTACATCAGATGGTGTTGTTACAGGTACGACCTCGATTTAATATAAAGGAATAATTTCCTTAATTGATTCAGTTCTCAGTATCGAAATGAGTCCTCCTATGGTGCTCCACTTATGAGTGAGCTTTCTTAATTCTATAATCTACTTATGTGTTTACTCCTATTGGGAGATTTCATGGAGATAACTACGCCTATCATTCCATGTTGGTCACTAATAAGAGCTGTGAGGCTAAATGTGGCTTTCTGTTACTCATTTCGGTAAGTTTTGATTTAATTTATGGATAATTAATTATAAATTGTGAATTATATATCCTACCGTTGTGGGGTTCATTATGTGCTGTGATTTTGTTTAACGGAAATTATTTAGAATGAGCAAATGAAAAGTTTCGATTAGCACGATGTGCATATTACTTGTGATTCAGAACCAAGGACGAGATCCTCACATTTTAATATAATCTGATATGTTTAAACCGGGATACGAGCTGCGGTGGAAGTTATATAAGGACGAGATCCTTGTGAGAAAAATTCTTATGTTTAAGATCTCCCTTGTAAATTTTAATTTGTGCTATAGTACTAATAGGTAGTCATGCCTGTTTGGCTTATTTCAAAATTCTATATGAAATTCTCTGTGCATACTTGCCAATTTTGTGTTGTAATTATTGAGTTTTAACTTATGAGGTAGGTTCCCGCCCAAGTGACATTAAATGTGACTCATTATTTCGGGTAAATAATTATGAGGTCTTCATCCTCGTGTCTCGTTATCAGTATTGTGAAGGTTTGAAACGAGATTTTTGTTAACATGAAGTTAATTGGCAATTATGTAATTGATTATGAACAACTATTAAGACCAGATTGACCTAGAAGGGTGCTCCGTTCATATAGATCGAGGAATATGAGGAGAGCTTCCAAAATCTCAAGACAGCTTTGACTACATCCCCAATATTGGTATTACCTACAGGTTTAGGGTCTTATATTATGTATTGTGATACGTCGTGTATTGACCTCGACGTAGTGTTGATGCAAGACAGTAGGGTGATTGCCTACGCGTCCAGACAATTAAAGGTGTATGAGAAGAATTATCCACTATACAACCTTGAGTTAGCAGCTATTGTTCATGCCTTAAAGATTTGGCGGCATTATTTGTATGGTATCCATTGCGATGTCTACACCAATCACCGAAGTCTACAACATCTATTTAAATAGAAGGATCTTAATTTGCGGCAGCGGAGATGGTTGGAGTTGCTTAAGGATTATGATATCACCATTCTCTATCATCCTGGGAAGGCCAATGTAGTGGACGATACCTTGAGTCGTAAGGCGGAGAGTTTGGGAAGCTTAGCATATTTACCGGTAGTAGAGAGGTCTTTAGCCTTGGATGTTCAAGCCTTGGCCAACCAGTTTGTTAGACTGGATGTTTTCGAGCCAAGCCGAGTTTTGTCTTGTGTGGTTTCTCTGTCTTCTCTTTATGACCGTATCAGGGAACGTCAATATGATGACCCCCATCTTCTTGTCCTTAAGGACACAGTTCAGCACGGCGATGCTAAGGAAGTCACTATTGGAGATGAAGATGTATTACGGATGCAGGGCAGGCTATGTGTGCCAAATGTAGATGGTTTGCGAGACTTGATTTTCCAGGAGGCTCACAGTTCGCGGTACTCCATTCATCCGGGTGCTGCAAAGATGTATCAAGACTTGAGACATCACTATTGGTGGAGGCGAATGAAGAAAGACATAGTGGAATATGTAGCTCGCTGCCTAAATTGTCAGCAGGTGAAATATGAGCATCAACGATCGGGTGGATTGCTTCAGAAGTTGGAGATTCCAGAATGGAAATGGGAGCGGATCACTATGGATTTCGTTGATGGGCTCCCACAGACTCGGAGGAAGTTCGATGCAGTTTGGGTGATTGTGGATAGATTGACTAAGTCAGCTCATTTCATTCCTGAGATTACTACTTACTCTTCAGAGCAGCTGGCTCAGGTATATATTCGTGAGATTGTCAGACTTCATAGTGTATCGGTATCTATTATCTCTGACCGGGGTACACAGTTTACCTCACGGTATTGGAGGGCTGTACATCGAGAGTTGGGTACTCGTATGGAGTTGAGTAGAACATTTCACCCTCAGACGGACGGGCAATCCAAACGCACTATTCAGATACTGGAAGCTATGCTTCGTGCGTGTGTGACATATACTTTGAGGGTGCTTGGGATCGGTTCTTACCACTTGCAGAATTCGCTTACAA
The DNA here is from genome assembly GCA_000715115.1 of Nicotiana otophora. Classification (NCBI taxonomy): domain Eukaryota; kingdom Viridiplantae; phylum Streptophyta; class Magnoliopsida; order Solanales; family Solanaceae; genus Nicotiana; species Nicotiana otophora. The sequence continues at coordinate 42,458 of AWOL01S0018003.1, forward strand.
CAACAGTTGCCAGTGAAGGATACAGATGGCTCCGTATGAGGCCTTGTATGGTAGGCGGTGTCGGTCCCCAGTGGGTTAGTTCGAACCGGGAGAGGCTAGACTATTAGGTACAGACTTGGTTCAGGATGCCTTGGAAAAGGTTAAGTTGATTCAGGATCGACTTTGTACAGCCCAATCTAGACTGAAGAGTTATGCGGATCGGAAGGTTTGTTATGTTGCATTCATGGTTGGTGAGCGGGTATTGCTCCGGATTTCGCTTATGAAGGGTGTGATGAGGTTCCGGAAGAAGGGTAAGTTCAGCCCTAGGTATATTGGGCCTTTTGAGATTCTTGAGAGAGTTGGAGAGGTGGCTTACAAACTTGCACTACCACCTAATCTCTCTGCGGTTCATCCGGTATTCCATGTTTCCATGCTTTAGAAATATCACGGAGATCCGTATCATGTGTTAGACTTCAGTTCGGTTCATTTGGACAAGGATCTATCTTATGTTAAGGAACCAGTGGCTATTTTCGATAGGCAGGTTCGAAAGCTGAGGTCAAAGAACATTGCTTCCGTGAAGGTTCAGTGGAGGGGTCATCCGGTCGAAGAGGCGACTTGGGAGACCGAGCATGATATACACAGTTGTTATCCACACTTATTCACCAGCTCAGGTACTTTTTCTAGCTCCGCTCGAGGACGAACGTTTGTTTTAGAGATGGAGAATGTGATGACCCAAAATGTCATCTTTAAATTTAATAATTAATTATGTGTTCTAAAACCTCGAAAAGCACTATTTATTATTCCTCGACTTGCGTGCGCAGTCCGTAAAATTTTTCGAAAAATATTTATGTGAAAAATGGATTAAAATGTGAATTAGAGCTTTAAAACTCAACTGAAATGACTTTGGTCAATATTTTGAGCAAACGGACTCGGATCAGTATTTTGACAGTTCCGGTAGGTCCGTATCGTAATTTGGGACTTAGGCATATACCTGGAATCAAATTCCGAGGTCCCTAGCTCGAGATTTGGAATTGTGATTAAAAATTAAAAGTTTAAGTTCAAATAGTGATCGGATGTCGAATTATGTGCAAACGACCCCGGAATAGAATTTTGATGATTCCAACAACTTCATATGGTTATTTGGACTTAGGAGCGTGATCAAAGTTTTATTTGGAAGTCCGTAGTGCAATTAGGCTTGAAATGGCTAAAATAGGAATTTAAGTTTGGAAGTTTGACCGGGGAGTTGACTTTTTGATATCGGGGTCGGAATCCAGTTCTGAAAATTTTCATAGCTCCGTTATGTCATTTATGACTTGTGTGCGAAATTTGAGGTCAATCGAACTTGATTTGATAGGTTTCGACATCGAATGTAGAAGTTGGAAATTCTTGAGTTTCATTAAGCTTGAATTTGGGTATGATTTGTGATTTTAGCGTTGTTTGACTTAATTTGAGGTTTCAAATAAGTTCGTATGATGTTTTAGGACTTGTTGGTGTATTGGGTTGAGGTCCTGAGGGCCTCGGGTGAGTTTCGGATGGTTAACGGATCAAAAGTGGGACTTAGCTGCTGCAATTTGTCTGCTGGAAATGCTGTAAAAATTGGGCTGCCTGTCAAAATCGGACTGTCTGTCAAAATCGGACTCCCTGACAAAATCGAGCTCCCTAACAAAATCGAGCTCCCTGACAAATCGAGCTCCTTGACAAAATCGAGCTCCCTGACAAAATCGAGCTCCCTAACAAAATCGAACTCCCTGACAAATCGAGCTCCCTGACAAAATCGAGCTCCATGACAAATCGGGCTCCCTGACAGATCTGTAAGTTATAAAAACAGGGGACTTCATCCCATTTGCCATTTTTGACGAATTGGAGCTTGAGGAGAGGCGATTTTGATATATGTTCAAGGAAAAATATTGGGGTAAGTGATTCTAACTCGGATTTGGTCAATATGCACGAATATATCATTGTTTTCACCATTTAATTAGTGTTTTTAGATAAAAATTTGGGAAAATTTTAAAATTCTCATGAAAACGAATTTTTGAGATTTCGGTGTCGATCCGGAGTCGGATTTGAGTGAAACTGGTATGGTTGGACTCGCAATTCAATGAGTTATCGGATTTTGTAAGTTTCATTGGATTCCGAGACATGGCCCCACGGGCGATTTGTGAGCTAATTTAGGATTTTATTGAACAATGTAATATTTTCTTATGAAATTAATTACTATAATTTTTGTTGACTGTATCGAATTAATTATGACTAGATACGAGTCGATCGGAGTCAAAAAATCGAGGACAATCATAATACTTGGTTAAATTGGAGCAAGTCGAGGTAAGCGACTTGTCTAACCTTGTGTGGAGGAAATTCCCCTAGGATTGATAATTGTAATGTGTGGAAAGTCGTGTACACGAGGTGACGAGTGTGTACACGAGCTAAATGTGAAAGATTATGTTTTAATTTGTGTAGATCACTGTGGCATTAATTGAATTATTTCATTTTGTTATATTCTTCATTATTGATTTAATGTTTATATTTTAAATTTGCTTGACCTTTTCTTGCTAATTGTTTTATCTGTTTAGTTGGAACTTGATTTTTTTTATTCTGTGCATTATTTGAAGGTTGATTTTCTTTAAATTAAATATTATTAGTATGAAGTATTTGACATTTTAAAACTTGATATTGAAGCAACGTGTTACAGATTTTTAAATATTATTTTTCTAAATTATTTACTCTTGAATATTTTTGTAAGCTTTTTGTACTCATTGTCATGGAGCAGTGAGCTCTTTATTGTGGAACAATATTATTGTTGAATTATTTTGACATGAGCTGTGAGCTCTTTATTGTGAAACAATATAATTGCTGCATTATTTTGACATGAGCTGTGAGCTCTTTATTGTGAAAAAATATTATTGTTGAATTATTTTGACATGAGCCGTGATGTTTGGTTATAATTACATATTTTTAATGCATTAATTACCTTACATTTTGGGGGCTTTAATGCTAAACTATACTATATTTGTGCTTAATTGAGTCTATTTTATGTGTAGGTGAATTGGAGATGAAAGTAGAGTAAAAGGGATACTTAAACATTGAAAGTGTGCTCGAGAACAGTGAAAAGGAGAGACTTGGCGAGGCCAGCCAAAAGCCAGGCTTAACCAGGCTTTAGCCTGGCGAGGCCAACCAAAAGCCAGGCTGAAGCTGGCGTTAGGCTGGCGACGCCAGGCTTGGGGCCAGGTCCAATCCGAGTTTTGAAGACTTAATTCGTTTCCAGGTTTGACTAGGACTTGTTCTACACGTTTAGGTCTTTTCCTACACATATAAATAGACCTAAAAACACCACAGGGGGAAAACAACAGACCAGAGGAGAACAGAGCGGGTGAGAACATACTTGGAGAGGACGTTTTTAGAGGAAAACACAAGCACAGAGCCGTCGTGGAGGCCGGAATTCATCAAGTTCCATCTTTCTCCCACCAAACTTAGTAATTTTTATGTTTCTTTGTATGATTTGTTGTTTGGCTACCATGTCTATGTGGAGCTAAACTTCACGTTCTAGGGTTGTGGTTCTTTCATGACTATTATTATTCGGATATTGATTTTGCCTTCTTGATTTATCATATTGGTTTATTTATTCAATCTTGTGCTTAATTATTTAATTGCTTGATAACCAATTGAATACTATCTATGAATCTAGAATTGAACTCGAAAGTGGAAATTCTAGATTGCATATAGGATCGAGTAGAGCAAGTTCTTGAACTCGGGCATCGGGGAACGGATTGATAGACATATACCTAATTGTCTTGCTTGGTTGATTTACAGGAATTATAAATGTGTTCTTGTTGATTCTAACTCCATAGACATATAGGCGTTAGGTTAGCTTGAATAGGCGAGTAAGAACTCGACAGATTCTTATGAGCAATATTAACCCTGTCAACCAATAAGCTAGATAAATTAGTCGGTCAATTCAATTGAAGAATACAATAGGATTGTTAGATAGCCCATAACCCTAGATCGTTTTCATTACATTGATATCATAAAAATCTGCTCTTTCTCTGTTCAAAGTTCATTATTTATATTTTTTTTATTTAATTAGTTTAGAATCAAATTTGTTAGGTTTAATTCTTGTTTAAATATTAGGATAGTCTAATTTAGTTTAATAGTTAATCACAAGTTCTCGTGGGTTCGAAATCCGACTTTTAGTCACTTTATTACTTGACGACCGCGTATAGTGCGTTTGGCCGCTACAAGTTTTTGGCGCCGCTGCCTGGGACTTAGAAATTAGCTATTTTTCTAGATTAGACATTTTTTTTTCTATTCTTTCTTTAGTTTAGTTAATATTTTTTTATTTATTTTAGCATGTCATCTTGAAATGAAAATTATTCGAATGATGGTTATTCTTATTTTGATGATCCCTGTCCATATTGTGGAGGACCCCACTGGTGAAAAAATTGTCAGAATGTTCCCGGGAGCGAGTTGTGCGCACAATCTCAATCCTTTGAGTGGAATATTTGTAATATGTGTGGTGGTCAAGATAGCTATTGGGATGGTTGTCCTAATTCTTTTCATCCTTCTCTGAGCCCTTATTATGATCTTGCTAACAATGTTTATGAGCTTGATAGGGGCAATGAAGTGCAGGATATGGAACATGATGCATATATTAGGGATATTCTGAGGCAAGTAGCAGAGCAACAGGATGAACTCAAAAAAGATATGAAAAGAATGAGGGAAACAATCACAAGAATGAAGGCTAATATGGAAGAATTGAATGAAGAGAGTGAGTCCCAAGAAAAGGAAAATTTTGAAAAAGTGGAGATTTTGAGCCAAACATGGCTAGTGGAACAAGCTGAAAAGTTAGAAATATGAGGCTCAACGTGAGAAAATTACTGATGGGACGAGACACTTTATAAAAGGAAGAGTTGAACTGGGACAAGAGATTGAAAATTTTGGCACTGATATTCACGACTTGGGAGCTAAATTAATTGTAAAGGTTGATGCGTCTAACGCCCAACAAAATAGTTCTAAGTTGTGTGAAGCTGAAAAGGAGCTTACACGCCAAATTGAGGAGCTAAAAGTGGAGAGTAAATCATTCGGCCATACTTGTATTGATGATGTCCATGTTGAGGAAAGCACTCTAGAGTCATGTGAGGAAGTAGATAATATTTTATGTGATGACTCTAGTGTGTATACATATGAGGATGTAAAGAGTAATACAATTCTAGAGTTAGGGTGTATTGGTCCTCATTCCATACATTTTTCAAAATTGTGTTTGGATGATGATATGGAAATCAAGTCATCTGAGCCTTTGGAGGAGACAATGGATGAGGAACGAGGTGCTTACATTCTTGAATTCATCGTGCCAGAGATACAGAATTACATACCTCATCCGAAGTCCAAGAAGTGTAAAACGCGATATTGGTTGCTTGGCCTAACTAAATTTGTCTCACCGCCTCGGGAGCATAACAGAAAGCTTGAAGCCAAATTAGGGGTACAATTCATAAGTTCAAGGTGGAGGCAAAAAGTGGTTCAAGTCGTGCCGTGACTTTAAATTAGGCGCTTGTTGGGAGGCAACCCAGCTTTACTACTTTCTTTTATTTTTGTTTTTATTATATTATTTTCATAGTGTTTGTTTTGATTTTGTAGGATGATAAGCATAGGAAACAAAGTCATTGGAAGAGTGAAAAAGTGAGTGAGATGGTGAGAACTAAGTGTGGGGTGCCCACACAAAGGACCATACTTGGGAGAAGTATGAGTATCCCGTGAGCTGCTAATTATTCGGCCTTTGGCCTACCAGGGAGTCTATTTTTCCCTTCTTGTTATTTATAGTGTGCATTGAGGACATTGCACAATTTTAAGTGTAGGGTGAGAAGATTGTCTGGGTATTTTTCTATGCTATCTTAGCTTAGTTGTAGTACTCGTTCTTAGTGTAGTAAAAAAAAATACTTTCATAAAATTTTGGACTTTTCTCGACGATGGATCTCATTCGAAAGGTTTCTTGAGGGATTTAAGTTGGAAAAAAAAAGATTTTCTTTTGTTAGGTAGTGTAATAATTCTCTCTTGGTTTTTCTTTGGGCCGCGGTTCTTTTCCAAGGGTTTTATTTGAACCGGGTGTAGGTAGTTTTATGTTTATTTTAGGAGTAGGAGCCACTGTGAGATGAATTGAATTGGAGAAATATCTCTTAACTTTGTTATGCCTTGAGAATAGTGAGTACTTTGGTTGTGACGCTCAGGCTCAGTTTTTGACTCTTATATAAGTAGCTTAAATCGTATGATCTTAACTTTGCTTAACTGTTTTGACTAGAATGTCTTGATGAGTCCAATCCTAAGTGAGTTATGTGTCGTGTGTGTGAGGTTTATGTGTAATTCTGTGCATTGCATTTGATGTCTAGAACTTGCCCCGTGTGTTTGCAAAGCGAAATAGTAGTTTTGTTCAGTCTTGGAAGTGATATAGGCATTTCTTTGTTGAACCAGTTATATACTTTACCCTCCTTATTGTGATGTATCGTAGTTAACCCCTTTGATCCTGTAATCTTGTTTCTTTGGCAACCACATTACAAGCCTTACCTATTTGTTTGAATTAACCATCTATTTGAACCATTTAACCTCTCATGAGCACTTGAATTGTTATGAACTTTGTAAAAGTTAAAGTGTGGGGTGGTTGGTTTGGCTTTTGAGTGGAACTAATGAAATAAGGAGAAAGGTGTACTGTTTTGAAAAGAAAAATTAAATAAGAAAAGCCACTTGAATTGAAAAAGAAAGAAAAGAAAGGAAAAAATAGTTGTATTGCTGTGAAGAATATTCCTTGATAGTGGTGACTCTTGATATAATTGTGCTTAAAGAAGTATGGAGTTAATATACATTGATATGAAGGTGGAGTTATGGTTTGACCTAAGTGTGGGGTTAAATGTTAAAGTACATGTATTAAAGTGGTTAGGGAGGTGTAGTCACTCTTATATCCAAATGTATCCTACCCGACCCGTAACCTACATTACAACCAATTAAAGTCCTATTTGATCCTAGACTCAATGAGCTCAATTAGTAGAGTAGTACATTACGGGCAAGCCTATGGCGCATCTTTTGTGGCATATGAATGTTATTTCATAGAGTGAGTGAATTCTTTCTATCTTGAGTTCCTAATTGTTCTTAAAATTTTATTGTGGGTGGAACTACTCTATTTTGTTGTGTGAGGGCACTTGATTCATGAAGGAAAGGTAATGTCATTGACCTCTATGTTAGAGTAAGTGAGTGAGTTGTGAATAATGCGTGGTACTTATGAGTCAAATTTTGAGGTGAAGATGTTACACTCTTGTGCTTAGTCTATTTTAAAGATTTTTGGTGTGATGAATTAGGAGAATTGTTAAAAAAGGTCGTGTCTATATAAAGTGTAGTTTGATTGCTCGAGGACGAGCAAGAGTTTAAGTGTGGGGTAGTAATGTTTGGTTATAATTACATATTTTTAGTGCATTACTTACCTTACATTTTGGGGCTTTAATGCTAAACTATACTATATTTGTGCTTAATTGAGTCTATTTTATGTGTAGGTGAATTGGAGATGAAAGTAGAAGAAAANCTTACCTTACATTTTGGGGCTTTAATGCTAAACTATACTATATTTGTGCTTAATTGAGTCTATTTTATGTGTAGGTGAATTGGAGATGAAAGTAGAGCAAAATGGATACTTAAACGTTGAAAGTGTGCTCGAGAACAGTGAAAAGGAGGGATCTGGCGAGGCCAGCCAAAAGCCAGGCTGAAGCTGGCGTTAGGCTGGCGACGCCAGGCTTGGGGCCAGGTCCAATCTGAGTTTTGAAGACTTAATTCGTTTCCAGGTTTGACTAGGACTTGTCCTACACGTTTAGGTCTTTTCCTACACATATAAATAGACCTAAAAACGCCATAGGGGAAAAAAATAGACCGGAGGAGAACAGAGCAGGTGAGAACATACTTGGAGAGGACGTTTTTAGAAGAAACACAAGCACAGAGCCGCTGTGGAGGCTGGAATTCATCAAGTTCCATCTTTCTCCCACCAAACTTAGTAATTTTTATGTTTCTTTGTATGATTTGTTGTTTGGCTACCATGTCTATGTGGAGCTAAACTTCACGTTCTAGGGTTGTGGTTCTTTCATGACTATTATTATTCGGATATTGATTTTGCCTTCTTGTTTTATCATATTGATTTATTTATTCAATCTTGTGCTTAATTATTTAATTGCTTGATCACCAATTGAATACTATCTACGAATCTAGAATTGAACTCGAAAGTGGGAATTCTAGATTGCATATAGGATTGAGTAGAGCAAGTTCTTGAACTCGGGCATCGGGGAACGGATTCGTGGTTAGGATAGACATATACCTAATTGCCTTGCTTGGTTGATTTACAGGAATTATAAATGCGTTCTTGTTGATTCTAACTCCATAGACATATAGGCGTTAGGTTAGCTTGAATAGGCGAGTAAGAACTCGACAGATTCTTATGAGCAATATTAACCCTGTCAACCAATAAGCTAGATAAATTAGTCGGTCAATTCAATT
>AWOL01S0018004.1:0-33770 GCA_000715115.1 Nicotiana otophora
GATATAACATGTTATGAAAATTCAATTAAGGGCATAGAAAGAATCTAAATAACCTAAACCGGGAAAATACCACATATAGCGCGTGTACTCACTCTTCACCTTGCGTACACGACTTTCACATAACACAAGTAGCACAATCAACCCAAATACTAAGTGGTAGTTCCCCCACACAAAGTTAGGCAAGATATTAACCTCAACTAGGCCAACTCAACCCTCGAAAATAGCTTTTCAGCTAAAATTTGCCTCCACACGGCTCAGATCTAAACAAAAATGACTTAATATCATCAAACAATACAAGGGGAAAACAATAAAAATAGATCAAGCTTTGATCTTTACAAAATTCCCAAAAGTCAACCAAAGTCAACCCCAGGCCCGCCCGGTCAAATCCCGGGTCCAAGGGTAGATTCCGACTACCCGTAACCCCATGAGTCCATATATTTGTGTTTTTTTAAATCCGAGTCTAAATCGACTCTAAAAACTCAATTCTTCATTTTTCAAAAACTTAAAAACAATCCAGTTTTCCTCTTTGATTCTCATAGATTTGATGCTAAATCTAAGATATAATCATGAACTATAGTTGGAAATTGATTAGAATCACTTATCCAATGTTTGTAGATGAAAATTTCCTCTCCAAATCGCCTCCTACCAAGTCTACGGTTCTAAGATGTGAGAAAATGAGATAAAATCTCGATTTTAAGCCCTTTTGATCAATTGCAGAAATAGCAATTTGCGAACCCTCGCAATTGTGAAGGAGTTCTCACAAATGCGGCCACTGATAGCTAAGGGGAAGTCGCAAATGCGACATTGGCTTCACATTTGCGAAACCTGCAATTGTGAGGGGAAATCACAATTGCGACACCTGAGACCCCCCCTGCTAGGATCGCAATTGCACTGCTAGTGTTCGCAATTGCGACACCTGAGGTATCAGTACACCAGCAGTCCAGTTTTCAGTCCAAACAATTCTGAATCACGTCTAAAACTTATAAGAGCCCCCGGGGATCCAAATCACACATCCACACAAGTCTAAAAATATCATACGAATTTGCTCATGCGATTAAAACATAAATATAACATCTAGAACTATGAATCGGACACCAAAACATATGAATTCCAAAGTAAAGTTTAAGAACCTATGGAATTGCAACTAAGCGTCTGAATCCTATCAAATCAACTCCAAATGATACAAATTTTTGCAGACAAGTTCTAAATAGCATAACGGACCTATTCCAAGTCCCAAAACCAAATTCTGAACCCATTACCCAAAAGTCAACCTACGGTCAAACTTCTAAATCTCAAATTTCCAATTTTCGGCAAAATAACACAAATCAACCTACGGACCTCCGAATTCGATTCCGGGCATTTGCCCAAGTCCAAAATCATGATACAAAGCTATTGATGTTTGTATATAATTATATATTTTTAGTGCATTACTTACCTTATATTTTGATGTTTTAATATTAAATTATACTATAATTATGCTTAATTGAGTTTATTTTATGTGTAGGTATTTTGGAGATGAAATTTTGGAGCAAAATTCACAAAACAATTGGAGAAGATGTAATTATTGAAGCATTAACGAAAAGAATCAAGGGAGAACTTACCTGGAAAAGCAGCACCTTTGGTTTTGATATTAAGAAGCTTGGAAAGAAAAGTTACGTATCCTAAAACTACAAGGAATAAAGAGGCAGGCAACTAATTTGATTTAAAGAAGTAGTTGGGTGACACGAGTCTCTCATCTCGTGTTTAAGCTCGCGAGGCGCGGCCTGACGTGAGGTATGTCGCGTGGCGNGAGAAAAGTTAGGTAGCCAAACACTACAAGGAATAAAGAGGCAGGCAACGAATTTGATTTGAAGAAGTAGCTGGGCAACGCGAGTGTCTCATCTCGTGTTTAAGCTAGCGAGGTGCGGCCTGACGCGAGGTGTGTCGCGTGGCAACGCGCGGGTCCTGTTTCGAGCATATTTTGTCTCCTTTTTGGTTTTGGACTTGGTTATTTCATCTAGGCTTTTCCCTACATATATAAATAGTCATTAAACACCATTTTTAGAGGAGAGGCCGATTTTGAGAGACTTTAGACGGAGGGAGAGCATGGAGCCTCCGTGGAGGCCGGAATTCATCAGATTCCATCTTTCTTCCATCAAACTTAGTAATCTTTACTTTTTCTTGATGCTTTATTGTTTTGCTACCATGTCTATATGGAGGTAAACATCACTTTCTAGGGTTGTGGTTGTCATGAATATTGAAGTTTATTAACTATATTACCGTTAATTCGAGTTATCATCTTTGGTTGTTTTTTAATTCTGTGCATAATGGCTTAATTGTTTGGCCAGCAGTTGAGTTCTATTTACTATCTATGCTATGCTTGGGAAAGTCGTGCTTAGATTAGAGTAGAATTGGAGAGATCTTGTTTCTGAACCCGTGGCTCGGGGAAAGATTTCGCGGTTAGGATAGGAATATACCTAACAGTCTTACTTAGTTGAATACCGTATTATATTCGTTCATGATAGATTCAAGACCATAGGAATATAGGGTTGATATATTATGGATAGACGGATAGTATTATGGGAACATGCTATTTATATAAACGATCTGGTAAACTAGTAATCATAGATAATTTGGATTAACATGTGTAATTATGAACTCAATAGGATTGATAAACCGACTACAACCCTGGAATTTATCTCCCTTGGTTACGTGTTTTAATTTCGCAATAGTAGTTGTAATAAAAAAAGTTAAACTTTTGATCATCTTGGACAGTAAATTGACTTTAGTTTTCTTAGCTAACCGTTAATCTAAATCTATGTGGGTTTGACATCAAACTTTCGAGTAACTTTATTACTTGAAGGCCAGGTATACTTGCGTGTACTTGGGGAACCAACAAGTTTTTGGTGTCGTTGCCGGGGACTTAGTTATTGATTGTTTATCTAATTTAAACTTTTAATTAATTTATGTTCAAGTTTTTAATTTTTCTATTTAGTTATTTTTCTAGATTAGACTTTTACTTTTATCTTTATAGGTTTTGTTTATTTTTTTTCTTTTTGTAAATTTGTTTTTATTTTTATAACAATTTGATCTTTCTCTTAGTGTGTTCATAATTCTCTCAACATGATATCTGGGGATGAAATATCCGGAGGTAAGGTTATTGAAGAAGACGCTTGGTTGACGGAAGTTTTTTATGGCCCGTATTTTTGGGCTTGTCATGACCTAAACTCTGAGAGGTCTGAATTTGAATATGGGAGTAAGGCTTGGTATTGGGACGAATATTCACGATTAAGGGAATATGAGGAATGACGTTATCTTCTAACAAAGTTAGTGGATGACTGGTCGAAGGAGAGAGTTGATCTTCCACAAGAAATTAACAAGTTTGGCTTGGCTTTGCACAACTTGGATGCAGATTTGAGTGCAAAGGTTGATGCGTTCAACGCCCAACAATTTAATGATGAGTTGTGTGAAACTGAAAAAAATCTTCTAGACCAAATTGAGGAGCTAAAACAACAATACCAAGCATTAGACCATATTTTTCTGGAGGATGCCAATGCTGAGAAGAGTGTGCTAGAGTCATGTGAGGAAGTAGATAATATTATATTTGAAGACTCTAGTATGTGTACATATGAGGATGTAAAGAGTAATACAATTCTAGAGTTAGGGCGTATTGGTCCTCATTCCATACATTTTTTAACATTGTGTTTTGATGATGACATGGAAATCGAGTCATCTGAGCCTTTGGAGGAGCCAATGGATGAGGAACGGGGTGCCTATATTCTTGAATTTGTTGTGCCAAAAAGCAAAATTTACATTCCTCATCTAAAGATCAAGAGGTGTTTGAGCGAAAATTTTATTGCTTGGCCTAGTTTTCTTTGTAGCCCCACCGAAAGAGCATAGCCACAGACTAGATGCCCTATTGGGGGCTCAATTCATAAGTTCGAGATGGAGACAAAAAGTACTATAAGTCGTGCCGCGATGTTAAATCGGGCGCTTGTTGGGAGGCAACCCAGCTTTACTACTTTCTTTTATTTTTATTTTTATCTTATTATTCTTGTAGTGTCTATTGTTGTTTTGAAGGATTATAAGCATAGGAGGCAAAACCATTGGCAGAGTGCAAAAGCGAGCTAGATGGTGAGAACTAAGTATGGGGTGACCACACAAAGGACCATGCCTGGGGAAGTCTGAGTACCCGTGAGCCGCTATTGCTCCGGCCTTTGGCCTTTCAGGGAGTTTCTTGTCCACTCTCGTTATTATTTTTTTTTTTGTGCATTGGGACACTGCACTCCTCTAAGTGTGAGGTGGGAGAATTCCTCTAGATAATTAGTAGTAGTATGTCAGAAAATGTTAACTTCTTATTTTGATTTTAGCTTCTTATTTTTGTTTTCGTAGTTGTCGCACCCCATTTTCTCCTTTGCAAAAGCGGGCTTCGACATTGTGACAACTCTTTTGAGTGGGAGGTAAAGTGAAGAGTCACCACCTAACAATTTTTTAAGGTGCGTTAGGGCACCTATTTTGCAGATAACTCTGTTTAACTAGTCAGCGTCACCAAAGATCGGGTAAGGGCTCAAATTACCTCAAAGAGAAGGTGTTAGGCACTCTTCAAGGTCCATAACGGTGGGTCCTGACCGAACTTAAGACTGTGGATTATAATTAGGTAAGATGATTAAATAAACAAAGAGAATAAAAGGTCAAAGAGTTTCATTATAACACAAGGAGAATTAGTATAAATCTTAAGAACTATAAGGATACAACTATAACGGTCTATATTAGATGACTAAGTGTATAAAGAGAAAAGGGGAGTCCTAAGTTTTTTATCCTAAAGGATCACCCCGTGCAACATAAATAATACTTCGCAACTCCTTTTAGATAGGATTTTCTCATATTATTCAGCGGGCACGGACTATCATCTCCTGCTACCTGATTACTATATTAAAGTGGTTACCTAAAAGAGTTCTAATTCAATTCTAAGTTGTACCATATGCGTGCACTACCCGTCCCATACCTATGGTCCAGGAGGTAATGGATCTCTATTTGGATGGTTCTAGACCTCACTTAGGCTGCTCAGAAATGTCAAAACTAGGCGACATACAAAAACACATTAGACTTCACATATAGGCAGTTAAGGTTCAAGTTTGCCTCCACACTTAAGCAACAAATGCACGCAAGACAAACTTCATGTTAAGTAATTTAGAATTTAAAAACTTAAATCCCTATAGACATGATTTCTATGTGACAAGGCATCAGGGCTTGTAAACTGTTTCAAAGGCCAAGCGTTGCTCATAGACAGGATTATACGATTTGCATGCTGATTAATGAAATTGCAGATTTCCAGTTATTAAGCCTGTTGTGTCTAGGTGACTCGTGCAGTAAGGAATAATGAAAGGACCATTGGAAAGATCCCAGAAGTGCATAATAAACCATATTTAGAGGTGCAACATTGACTCTTATTAAGACGAAACAGTGTTGTCCTATAGACAGGATCTCTAGCTCTTGGAGCTGATTTTATCATTACACTCAACCCTATAGACATGTTTTCTAGGTGAACAATGAGATGCAGTAACAAATGAGATGATTAAAATCCTATAGACATGGTTTCAAGTAAACAGTACGAGACAACAGCAAATGAGGTGATCAAAATCCTATAGGCATGATTTCTAATGAATATGCTGAAATGAATTGAAAGAAAGTTCTTTGATATTTGTTCATATAGGCGGGTTTTCTAGTAACACATAGCAGTAAGAATAATTGCAGCATTTAAATTCATGTTTGCCAACAGACAGTGTGTGTGTGTATGTGTGTGTGTTTATCCAAATGACATGGTTTCTACAGTGCACATATAAATTGAACGGCACATATAGCAAGTGAATCAATGAGTCTTATAGGCATGTTGTCTACCCATTTTACACAAACATTAAGAATCTACTCCTTCCCCATTTTTACTAACACCCTAATCGTTGATACAAAAGTTATTACAGGCCCAATAATGAGTAAGATACAAATTGTTATACAAATCATGACAATAGGCCCACAGTAGGCCCGAATGAAATACCCAGCACTGTCTGGACCTTCAGCAGCATACCCAGATATTTAACAAAGAGCCATGTTCATCAACACAACCCAGAATCCATAGAAGAGCTCGAAGCCAAATCACACAATCATATTGCCCAACATTGAATTACTTAAACAAACCAGCTTACATGTTCATGGCACAATAAGAAGAAGGAACTGGGATAATTCAAGTTCCAATATTAGGAGAAATGATTAGGGACCCAAATCCTAGTGTGTCTGAGTTCACAAGGGCCTCAAAAGGACCTCGAGCAGTGCTCACACTAGGGAGGTCAGCAAACAAAGCCTTGGTAGCCTTGGCTTTCAGTCGGCTAAGAATAAGAAGTTAAGAGAGCACATATGACAAGTGACGGAGAGTGAACCAAGGTTGAGAGACAAGAATTGAGGGACGCAGACATAGTCAAGTTGAGCATATAGAGAAGATAATCGAATAGGTCACATGATTTAAGAACAAACTTAGTAAAGATTTAAAAACAAGTTCAACACTTAGCGCGTAGGCAGTCACACATTAGCAGAGTTAAGGAAAGAACAAGTTTGCAAGATTGGCAAAAATTATCATACACATATTCATAATACCAAATAAGTGAAAACCTAAAAGGTCCAAATTATGCTAAGTATAGGTCCTAGTGTTACAAAATTGCAGTGTTAGTTTAATCAAGATAGGGAAGCAGGTTATGACAATTACTGGTGAATCAAGGGAGCCAAAAACATGCTAAAGGGCATATTAACAGAGAACTAGTCATGGTTGATTAAAAAACGATTTTGATACAGGATTAAAACATGGTACATAGGCAAGATACCATTACAAGAATTCAGAAAAGAAATAGGAAGAGAAACTCTTTCCATATAGCAAATGCAAACACTCAGGGTTTGAACACAATCGACTAATTAAACTAAAGAGAGTACAAATTATGCAGATGAAGCATGTTCGAATAACAGAATTGGCATTTTTAGCAGAACTAAACACTAAAAAGATGCTAACTAGGGCAAAGGTCACACACAGTATTAATTCAAAACACATTGACTAAGAAGAATCTAAATTACTTGAATCAGGCTTAGGCACGTTTCGACTAGCAACATTATGAAGTTAAAGGGTTAAAGAGACCTAAAACTGAAGTAAAGCAAACAAGAATAACCCAGACAACACATTAAGCTATGAACCTCAGAAGTGAAAACATATGCGAATTTCAGATGTATAAGAATTGAAATTGCAAAAGCCAGTAACTCACCAGTTAAACGAATAACAGTAAAGAATCAAAATTCCACAAGAATCCAGAATCTCAATGCGTCAAAGTTCTCAAGAGATTCGAAAGAACTCCGGACAATGCTCGCACCAAGAGGAGGTTGAGTAACAAGGTCTTAGTAGTCTTGGCTTTCAGCCGGCCATGGTAGAATATAGAGAATAGCAAAAGCCCCCAATTTTAGTGGAGAATATGTCGATTCCAAAAATCTTTCTCAAAGGGGAATGGGGGGGNACAAAGGGGAATGGGGAGGGGTTTATATAGCAGTAAGAATTGAACGACCACACAAGGAAACGGAGTAAATCGAACAACAAATAAGGAAAGAAAGCATGCAAAATCAGTTCAAAATCAATTTAGGAGGGAAATTGGGTAAACCCTAGTTTTTTAGGGAAAGTGTAAATCAACAAAGATCTAAATGAAATCGGACTCACATAATATGGTATTGAACGCATGTAGACGAAATAATGCTCAAAATCAAAGATTCGAATCACTTTGGTTAGATTTTAGAAGGTATTGCTTGCCATGTTTAGGCAAGCACCTAGGGAACACCACAAATGGACACCTAGTACCAAAAGGTTTCAAATATAGCAAGAGAATAGTAGTCGAATCCCATTATCAGTGGGATTAGGAGAGGGATTAAGGGGAGGAGGCTAGGGTTTAGTGAAGAGGCGATGAGTGACAGAGGGAATAGAGGCGGTTATCTTTATGAAATGGGGTTAGGGTTAGGTTTTGGGGGTATAAGGAAAGGGAGTGGGGTGTTGTGGGTCGTTGATCGCTTTTAATCAACGGTTGAGATCAAAAATGAGCTGGGTCGGATTTTGTACTGGGCAGGGTTGCTTGGGGTTGGTCTTGAGGATTGGGCCAGGGATTTGGATCTGTCTGGTCCGAAACAATAACTCAAAAATTGGGCCAGCTTTTAAATAAGAGATTAAAAAGGAAATAGTTTAATAAAATAGTTAAATAAATATATAAAGAATGCCATTTTTGCAAATTAATACTTTAAACAATGGTAGGAGATTATAAAAAATGTAAAAATATCATTTTGACCCTGAATAAAATGACAAATGTAATAAAAATGAGAAATATAGGCTATCATTGCAAGATTGTGCAAATAACCTAAGAATACCAATATAATTGTATAAAATAAAGTAAAAATATTTGAAACATGTATTATGGATGCAGATAATAATTTTAGATGGTTAGATCATCACAAGAATAATTTAAAGGAATAATTACTAAATATTTATATAATTTAAATGCATGAAAATTAATTTAAAAGCTCTAAAATTTATGGAAAATTATAAAAAAATGTTTGTATAGATTTGTAAACTAAATAATAATGCAAAAAATGCTATTTTGAAAGTATATATATATATATATATTTTGAAAACATATGAGGGCAAAATTGGGTATCAACAGCTGCCCCTCTTTACCCGGAAATGATGAAAGAGTTATCGGGTAAAGAAAATGATGACCAATTTTGGCCGAATGACGTGATTTTGAAAAATGGAGGTCGAACCCTAGTTCCTGAGTTGCCTACATATCCCTGGTGTTACGGGAATCAGACCGCATGTAGTTCTGGATCCAACGGTGAACTGAAACTGATGGAGTTGTTATAAGAATGGTCGCATGTTTCGAAAAGGTTCTTTTGGGTAGGACAATGCTATAAGTAACGGGAAATTTTAATGGGGTCATGAATGCGAATTTTGGATGTTACGAGTGTATGAGGCAAATGTTCGAACGGTCGTAGAGTAAAAGGTAGTCAATTACTGGTAGTCGGTTACATTTGAAGCAATTGAAGGATGTGAACGCTGTGAACGGAAACCGGAGCAAAGATTGATCTCGTTTGCAGAACAGTTACTCCCGAGTTACCTGCAAAACATAAAATACGGTGCATGCGAATATATATGGGTTATTGCAAAAATTTAAACATGATGCAAATTCCCTTTGGACCATGAAGGTTGTCTTTGGACGAGGAGGATGATGTCCTTAGACCATGACGTCCTGGGCCATAAAGCATATGACAAGGGATTCGCAGGCCATGAAATGGTGTCCTCGGGCCATGAGGATGGTGCCTCTGGACTATGACGCCTTTGAATAATGATGTGCAGTTTCGAGAGATCCTCAGGCCATGGAATGGTGTTTTCAGGCTATGAGGATGGTGCCTTCGGATATGACGCCTTCGAACAAAATGGCGATGTTTCATCCTATGAGATGCAGAGATATGGAAATATCGATCATTTGTTAAAAGAAATAGGTGATGCTTGGTTGTATGCGGGGACGGGACAAGACAAGGCTTAGTCTTGTGTGAGATGAGGTCAATGCTTAGCCCTAGGTGAACAAAAAGATAGCACTAGGTCTTAGGTAGCGTAGTGGAGATAGTATTTAATCTTATGCAAGGAAAAGGCAGTGCTTAGCCTTATGCCAAAAGGGAAGACAATGCTTAGTCTTGTGCAGGGAAAGGTAGTGCTTGGCCTTATGGAATTAGGGAGGCAGTGCTTAGCCTCATGCGGGAAGAAGAGACAATGGTTAGTCTCATGAAAATAAGGGAGGCGGTGCTTAGCCTCATGCAGGAAGAGGAGACAATGCTTAGTATCATGCGGGGAAAGGCGACGCTTAGCCATATGCAATTATGGAGGTAGTGCTTAGCCTCATGCAAAGAGGAGACAATGCTTACTCTCATGAAAGGAAAGGCAGTGCTTAGCCTTATGCAATTAGGGAGGTAATGATTAGCCTCATGCAATCAGGGAGACAATTCTTAGTCTCATGCAGGGTAAGGCAGTGCTTAGCCTTATGCAATTAGGGAGGAAATGCTTAGTCTCATGCAATGAGGGAGACAATGTTTAGTCTCATGCAGGGTAAGGCAGTACTTAGCCTTATGCAATTAGGGAGGCAATGCTTAGCCTAATGATGAGTGATAGTGAGAAAGCAAAGTATTTCTTAGCTGGAGATGTTTACGCTAGATAATTTATTGTTTTGAAGGTAGTAACTTGATGTGTCTGCGGATATCGTTGTCTTATTGTGCCTTCATCCAAAGAAAAATTGTGAGTTCTATGGGGGAAGATTGGTTTGTGTTTTTGTCTTCTGTTTTTCCTTTGCTCCTGTCTTGAGGTCCTGTTTGAGTTACCCTAGGTAGCATCTGGCTGTCGTAGAAATAAAGATTTCAAAATATATGCATGCATTTGATAAATATAGTTATTTGAAATGTAGTAGTATGCGATTTCAAATAATTTAGATGAACCGGTGACTGTGACATATTTTAGAGATATTGCGACCTCCTTGCTCCCCCAGTTTAAATGCAATACTTTGGTTGTTCCATGTATGACGATGTCGGCTAAACTTGCTTTAGAATTTTGAGGGTCCTCCTCAAAATTCTGCCCCAGTTTTCTGATCATGGCAAAATGAAGATTTTATTAAGATGTGACTGAACCCACAGGGTTGCCTACGTATCCCCTCTTAAACGGGAATCGGGTGAAGTGTAGGTCAGTTACATCAAAGGAAGAAATGTAAACAATCCTAAACATAGTATCTCTTGACTGCGTCTGAGTTGATAGGTTTTGGACGAATTTCCCCATCCATTTCTGCAAGTATAAGTGCCCCTCCTGTTAGTACTCGATGAATCATGTAGGGACCTTGCCAATTTGGTGAAAATTCCCTTTAGCTTCATCTTGATGCGGGAAAATTCGCTTTAGCACTAATTGCCCCGGTGTGATATGCCTTGGCCTGACCCTTTTGTTGAAAGCTCTTGCCATTCTGTTTTGGTAGAGTTGACCATGACATACTACACTCATCCGTTTTCCATCAATGAGGGATAGTTGCTCATATCGGCTCTGTACCCATTCTGCATCGCTGAGCTCGGCTTCTTGTATGATTTTGAGAGAAGGGATTTCTATTTCGGCAGGGATAACCGCTTCAGTATTGTATACTAATAAATAAAGAGTTGCCCCAGTTCATGTGCGAACCGTGGTACGATATCCAAGCAAAGCAAACGGTAGCTTCTCATGCCATTATTTGTAATTATCTACCATCTTCCTCAATATCTTCTTGATGTTCTTGTTGGCGGATTTTATAGCTCCATTCATTTGCGGCCTATATGCTATGGAATTATTATGCTTGATCTTGAAAGTTTCACACATAGCCTTCATTAAATCATGGTTAAGATTGTCGGCGTTGCCGGTGATGATTGACTCTGGAACCCCGAACCGGCAAACAATGCGATCCCGAACAAAGTCTGCGATGATCTTCTTAGTTGAAGCTTTATAAGATGCAGCTTCAACCCATTTTGTGAAATAGTCTATAGCCACTAGAATAAATTTATGCCCATTTGAAGCAGCGGGTTCGATTGGATCGATGACATCTATACCCCAGGCGGAGAAAGGCCATGGTGCATTTGTTGCATTGAGTTCATTGGGTGACACTCGTATCATGTCAGCATGTATTTGGCATTGGTGACACTTTTGAACATACTTGATGCAGCCTGTCTCCATGGTCATCCAGAAATACCCTGCTCTTAGTATTTTCTTGGCTAAGACAAAACCATTCATGTGCGGCCCGCAAGTTCCGCCATATATTTCCTCGAGCAATCTGGATGCTTCCTTGGCATCAACACACCGTAATAACCCCAGGTCTGGAGTCCTTCTGTACAGAATCCCTCAGCTTTGAAAGAAGTGGTTGGCTAACCTTCGGAGTGTGTGTTTCTGAGCATGAGTTGCGTGCTCCGGATATTCCCCTTTTGACAAGTATTCTTTGATGTCATGGAACCATGGATTTCCATCACTTTCTTCTTCAACATGAGCACAATAATCTGGTTGCTTATGAATTCCTATTGGGATAGGGTCGATGAAATTCTTGTCTGGGTGTTGTATCATGGAAGATAGAGTGGCCAATGCATCTGTGAACTCATTTTGAATCCTCGGAACATGTTTGAATTCGATCTTCATGAACCTCTTGATCAGCTCTTGCACACAGTACAGATATGGTAATATCTCAGTGTTCTTTGTGGCCCACTCTCCTGAAACCTGATGTATCAAGAGATCGGAATCTCCAATCACCAGCAACTCCTGAACGTTTATGTCAATGGCTAACCTGAGTCTCAAGATGCTAGCCTTATATTCTGCCATATTGTTGGTACATGGAAACCTGAGTTTTGCTGATACCGGATAGTGTTGGCCAGTTTCTGATACTAAGACAGGTCCAATACCTACTCCTTTGAAGTTCGCGACTCCGTCGAAGAACATCCTCCAACCATCATATGCTTCAGTGATGTCTTCTCCCACAAATGATACTTCCTCATCGGGAAAATACGTTTTCAATGGTTCGTATTCTCCGTCTACAGGATTTTCTGCCAAATGATCTGCCAATGCTTGCCCTTCGACTACCTTCTGAGTTATATAGATGATGTCGAACTCACTCAGCAATATTTTCCATTTTGCCAACTTTCTGGTAGGTATGGGTTTCAGGAAGATGTATTTCAACGTGTCCATTCATGATATGAGATATGTGGTATAAGCACAGAAGTAGTGCCTCAACTTTTTAGCTATCCATGTCAAAGCGCAGCAGGTGCGCTCCAGCAAAGAGTATTGTACTTCATAGGGTGTTAATGTTTTACTCAGATAATATATGGCATGCTCCTTTCTTCCCGTCTCATCGTGTTGTCCAGAATACAACCAAAATCCCCATCTAGTACGGACAAATAAAGCAGAAAAGGTCTCCCTGATTCCGATGGGACCAGAACAGGTGGTTTAGATAAATACTCCTTGATTTTGTTGAAGGCTTTCTCACATTCTTTAGTCCAGCTCGTTGTGGTATCTTTCTTCAACATTTTGAAAATCGGTTCACAGATCACAGTTGATTGTGCTATGAAACGGATGATATAGTTGAGACGTCCTAAGAAACTCATCACGTCTTTCTTGTTCTTTGGAGGTGGAAAGTCTTGGATGGCTTTGACCTTTGACGGGTCCAATTCAATCCCTTGGTGGCTGACGATGAATCCTAGCAATTTTCCGGCAGGGACTCCGAAGGCACACTTTGCAGGATTCAGTTTCAGATTGTACCTTCGAAACCGATTAAAGAATTTTCTCAAGTCTGCTATATGATCTGTGCTTCTCCTGGATTTGATGATGACGTAATCCACGTACACCTCTATTTCCCTGTGTATCATGTCGTGGAAAATGGTTGTCATGGCTCTCATGTAAGTGGCTCCAGCATTCGTTAGGCCAAACGACATCAGTTTATAGCAGTACATCCCCCATGGTGTGATAAAGGCTGTCTTTTCGGCATTCTCTTCATCTATCCAAATCTGATGATACCCCGCGAAGCAATCCACAAAATACTGGAGTTCATGCTTGGCACAGTTGTCGATTAGTATGTGTATATTGGGCAACGGAAAATCATCTTTGGGACTTGCTCTATTTAGATCCCGATAATCGACACATACTCTGACCTTCCCATCCTTCTTAGGAACTGGCACGATATTGGCTAACCAAGTCGGATATTCAACCACTCTGAGAACTTTGTCTTTGATTTGCTTAGTGACTTTCTCTTTTATCTTCAAACTCATATCTGGCTTGAATTTTCTGAGCTTCTGTTTCACTAGTGAACACATGGGATCGGTGGGTAACTTGTGAGCCACTATGGATGTGCTCAGACCAGTCATATCATCATAGGACCATGCAAAGATGTCTTCATACTCCTTCAGGAACTGGATGTACTCTTTCTTCTCTGACGGTGATAGGTGAATGCTTATACGGGTTTTCTTGACTGTTTTGGAATCCCTTAAGTTAACCGTCTCGGTCTCGTCCAAATTAGACTTAGGCTTGTTTTCAAAATTTTCCACTTCTCTGACAATTTCCTCAGGTATTACATCCTCTTACAGATCCTCTGGATCACTATCCTTACGTTACGTTGTCTCATTACATGTCACAGTCATAGGTTCATCGGGATAGGTAATAATAATGTTGTAGAGAAAAAATATAAAGAATAATAATAAATACTAAAATAACAATGCATTAAATAAATCTTGAAAACGTCAAACAAGTATGGCTCGATGACTCGAGCAATTATTTCAAAACAAAATACGTTCAGAACAAAATACTGAAAATGTCTTAGATGCTCATAAAATTACTTTTAAAATAATTGAGGCTAATTTACAGGCTACCCAGGAACTCGACGTGCCCGGCATGGTGCAGCAGTCCAGTTCTTGAGAACAGCTCCTTTCTCCATGGTTTAAATAGTAAGGTCTTCCTCCTACTCCTCCTCAACAATCAAACTGCAGTCCATGTATTCATCATCCAGAAATAGCTTCCTTATGCCAGCTAGAGCTTCATCTTCTTCAGACCCCCACATCATGTCGGCTTGATGAAATGTCTGGTGTAAATGTGGTACCGGTTGTTCCAGTGGATAATAAGGACCACGCCATGGCGGCGACCAATCCTGATACTCTTGCTAAGTGTATTCATACCCAAGCCCAAAAGTTGTACCATGATGCTTCAACTGTACCGGTTTGGTGATCCCTTGGAGATTCTTGCTGAGACCCTTACCAGGCTCGTACCATGTCCATAGCAATATACTTTTTATCTTGTTGCTCCACCATTTGTCCTTTCAATTGCGTTGACGCGCTCAATGCGATGGTATGTTTTTCCACCCAGCTTCCTACTATTCTCAATGACTGGAACAGTCTGATTGGTATAGATGGGATTAATCCCGTCTCCATGGATGATCACTTCCTGATGATTCCATTCAAACTTCACAACCTGATGCAGAGTAGAAGTTACGGCCCCAACGGCATGTATCTAGGGTTGTCCCAACAGTGGAATGTAGGTAGCAGATATATCCAGCACTTGAAACTCAACATCAAACCAGGTTGGGACCATCTGTAGGCTGAGGTTGATTTCTCCAATTGTGGCACTCTGAGATCCATCAAATGCCTTCACATTCATACTTCCTGCTCATATATCGTGCAGACCTTTACCCAGCCTCTTTAGAGTAGTCAGCGGACATATGTTGAGACTTGAACCCCCATCTATCAAGACCCCGGCGATGAATTTGTCCTCAAATTGTACTATAATATGTAGTGCCTTGTTGTGACTAAGTCCTTCCGGTGGCAGCTCGTCTTCATGAAAAGTAATTTTGTGGCTTTCCAACACCTGCCCGACCATGTTGGCCATTTCCCCACTGGTGATGTTGGTGGGTACATAGGCTTCACTCAGCACCTTCATCAGGGCATTCCTGTGTGTCTCTGAATTTTGCAGCAATGATAAAATGGATATCTAAGCAGGAGTTTTGTTCAAATGGTCAACCGCAGAGTATTATCTTGCTTGCACCTTCCTCCAAAGGTTGTCATGGCCGGTCTCGACGACAAGTGGCTTAGACGCAGCTTCTTTGCTTGTTCCTCCCAAATGTTCGGGTGTATAAACCCTACCGGTTCTAGTCATGCCTTGTACTGCACCTGTTTCTTCCATTTTTGATTTTCCTTTCCTTCTTGCCTTCGCAACATAATCCTATGGTATAGCTTTAGACTGGTAAGATGGAGTAGGTGCTACCATCACAGTGAAGGGTGTGGTTACCTCAACTTTAAATGGCATTGGTGCGGCCACTTCAACTTCAATTGGTGCCTGGGTTTTAACTACAATGGGTGTGAGGGTGACTGGAGATGTTTTAGGATCATCCCCCTCCCTAATGAGTACAATTGACCCTTCTAGATCCCATTGTTCATCGGTCTCTATCACATTTACTCCCTTACCTCTGTGATCTGGGAGAGGATTGTTACGAACATTAGGTGCAGTCTCCTTTGCCTGTATGACTTTAGTGTCAATTAATGTCTGGATCTCGTCCTTCAGAGTGAGACATTCCTCAATGGTGTGACCCTTCATGCCTGAGTGATAGGCACATGTCTTGTTTGGGTTAATCCACTGAGAAGAGTTTTCCATAGCAACAGTGGGAATGGGAGTGACATAATCAGCAGCCTTCAGTCTCTCGTAGAGTTGGTCTATGGGTTCAGCAATCAGAGTGTATTGTCTGGGTGGTCTGCGGTCGAAATTTGGCCTTGGTTTTTGATAATTCTGGCGAGCTGGTGGTGGTGAGTGGTAATATGCGGGTTGGGTGTTATAAGTGTGGTAGGTGGCAACAGGTTATTGGTATCTAGGGGATGAAGGCTGGTATGCGGGTGGAGGTGTTTGGTATGTGAGAGGAGACTTCGGACCTTGGGCTACCATTACTGTACACACTTCTTTCTTCATAGAGATACCTCCAGACTGGAAAGCTTTATTTGTGGCCTGGAGTGCTTCGAAATTCGTCACCATTCCGCTTTTGATCGCTTCTTCTATTCTCCCTCCCAGCTTGATGATGTCAGAGAACTTATGGTTTTCAATAACCATCAACCCTTCATAGTATTGCGGGTCTTGAGCTTTGACGAAGAACTTATTCATTTGTTCTTCTTCAAGTGCCGGTCTTACCTTCATAGCTTCAGACCTACATCGAGTAGCATACTCGCGGAAGGTTTCCGTTGGTTTCTTCTTGAGATTTTGAATGTAGAAAACGTCTGGTGCATTTTCTGTGTTGAACCTGAATCGATCCATGAAATATGACATCATGCTGACCTAATTAACCCACTTCTTTCGGATCTGACTGATGTACCAAGACAAAGCATCTCCAGTGAGGCTCCTCATGAATAGCTTCATACGGATTCGTTCATCTTTGCCAACTCCTACCAACATGTCAGAATATGTTCTTAGATGCACTTTCGGTCACCAGTCCCATCGAACATTTCGAACTTGGGAGGTTTGTAACCCTCCGGTAATTATACATCCAGTTGTATGCATAGGTCCTCGTAATTCAAACCCGCAATGCCCTTACCCCCTTTGACACTCTGAACTCTTCTAGTGAGCTTCTTGGATTCTTCTACCATGTTCTTGATGAGTAGGTCCTTCTCGGTGGATTCTGCTATATATAGGGCTTGTTGTGGGGTATGGGCTAAAGTTTCCACATATATGGGATTGTTTTGGTGGACTCCGGGAATCTGGGCGTAATGGTGATCATTGATTAAGTTTTGTGGATCAGGAGTAGGCTGTGGTACATTTTGAGGGGTGTAGTATGTGGTTGTTTGTGGGTATTGAGTTGGATAGTGATGGTGTTGTTGCGGAGTAGGTACCGGTGGAGGTTTGTGGTTCTGAGGAGGTGTGGCATATTGATGTGGTGCGGGAGATTTGGTGGTGGGTTTTGATTCTGTGTGTTTTGGGGAGGTGTCGGGTTTTGGGCGTTTGTGTTTTGTTGGTTGATATCAGGTGTGGCATATTGATGTCCATTTTTCCTTTCCCTTTGCTTTTGCCTTTAGGATCACTTAGTGGAAATGGAGGTGGAGGACCTATGGATCTAGTATGATATGCGGATGATGCCAGTATGCACGAACCAACCTTGGGAAATGGGAATAATCAAAAGAAAGAAAAACAAAAGGTAGCCAAGTCAGTAAGGGATATTGAAAGAATACTTGCAATATTGAACATGCTTTGCAAAAAGAGATTCGCGTCCTAATTTTGGGGGACCTCGTTGTGCCCGAGGTAGGCCTAATCGACACATAGACTTGGAGAAAATTGATGCCAATAATTGTGTCATTTCATTAATGCGGAAATGAATCAAATCTTTACTAAAACGGCAATAATAAGAAAGTTACTAATGGAATTTGCCTTATTACAATCGAAATCTAAAACTAAGCTAAAAAACAGTAAAGAACATCATTTCCTAATCTACTTGGTCCCAGAAGGACTTTCCCCATGCTTGGCTCTCTTCACTCCATCAATCAGATTCCCCAGGTTGCGCATATACAACAATAGGTAAGCCTTTGCTAGACGCCCACCTTCATTGCCATCCGTGTTCTGACAATCTGAAAGCCTCTTTCTCATCTTTCCCTCAAGATCCATCAACCCTTGCTCCAAATATTCTAATCTTTCGGTTGATTTAGTGGAGGTTTCCCTCCATTCGTTGATTGCTTCCATATCCACTTTGTGTTGTTCTAGATGCCTAGCTTTAGACTCGAAGACCCTTTTGCGTAACCTCCTATACTTGACTTATGATTCAGCATCGTCATCTATGATCCAGTTTTTCAGATTAATTCCCGGCTTGACGTCTCCTGCTATATCGCCCACTAACCATGATGGGTAGAAGTACACATGGACAGCATGACCTTCTGATTCCACATATGTTGTGCCTTGAACTTGAATGGAATAACGTCCCCTTTAAAATCTACTTTGTACTGGACNGAAAGGGATGTGCATGTAATAGAAAAATTTAACAAATAAAGATTGAAAAGGAATGTGCATTTTATAACAAAGAAAACTAATCCACATAAGCCAAGTTCATTATGGTAANTCGTCATCTATGATCCAGTTTTTCAGATTAATTCCCGGCTTGACGTCTCCTGCTATATCGCCCACTAACCATGATGGGTAGAAGTACACATGGACAGCATGACCTTCTGATTCCACATATGTTGTGCCTTGAACTTGAATGGAATAACGTCCCCTTTAAAATCTACTTTGTACTGGACCATGTTCGAAACCCGAGGTATGACCTGTTTTCTTCCCGCTTGTTCATTACCCTTATAGGAGAATAAGGATAGATACCCCTCAACCCGATCAGTACTAGGTAAGTAGTCTCTCTTGACTTGATGATGAACTCACTGCTAGGAAACCATTCAAACATCCAATGTACATGCTTGTCCGTCAGATTGCTGAAGAAACGCACCCAGCTCACAGCATTTCCAGGTTGTGCAAACCTGTCTAGGATAAATGTCATTCTCTTTGGGTGATGGTAAGCTATGTAGTCATTCAATGGTCGATGCAGAAGCTCTTGGCAATATTCTCCTCTTTGAAAATGCTCTAATAACCAAACTTGCAGTAGCATATTACAACCCTCGAAGTGCCTGAACCCCTGCTTGCACCGATCTAGAGCGCGGTACATCTCAGCTAGGATTATGAGGATAATGGTATAAGTCTGTCCCTCGATGCTTCCATCAAAGTCCTGGCGACCATGGCTAAACGGGTATGAATCCTTTCCCCTTTCATTGGAAATATCAACAACCCCAAGAAGCAGACAATGAACACATAAACCAGACGGTGCATCCAACCCAAGGAATTAATGGCAAGTTCATCATGATGAAGGCGATATGACTTGCTGTGCCCATAACGTTCATAAAGGAATTCAAATAGGATGTATGACTTCTTCAAACAAAGCAACTCATCATTTTTCTTGAAACCCAGCATTTTCAGAAAACCGCGAGGGGTGCTATTCTCTGGCACTAATAACCCTGGACTATCCCACGGAAGCTTAGCGAAACCTCCTACTTCCTCTAAGAGAGGAGTCATT
Source organism: Nicotiana otophora (assembly GCA_000715115.1). NCBI lineage: Eukaryota > Viridiplantae > Streptophyta > Magnoliopsida > Solanales > Solanaceae > Nicotiana > Nicotiana otophora. The sequence goes on from AWOL01S0018004.1 coordinate 19,647, forward strand.
TCTATGTCACTGAAGCGGAAGACGGCCCTTTTCTCATCCCAAAACATAGTAGCGGCCTCATTCAATGCTCTATTCGGCCGGATGTCTAACAAGGACGGCAACTTACCAAGGACCCTTCTCACATGATTCTTGTCGCTAGGCGCGAGATTTTTCCACCAATCAAGTAGCATAGGTGGGATGTTTTGGACCATGCCGAACCTGGGGACTTCGTGCTTCATTTTCTGCAAACAAATAGAGTTAGCCCTTTCCCCCTCCAGATTCGACTATTTACATACTAATGATCAACATATTGGCCTACTTTCTCCAAGTAATGCACATAACGTGACGTTGTCCATTGGGATTGTGGAAATCCCGTCGGACTTTGGACAAGGCTTATCTTAGCGGGCTATCACGTTAGCAACGTTCTAACCCGTACTAGGTTTAACATGATGCATGTACATTTAATGTTGGAGTGAGGTTTCTAGAATGGCCTAGACTGTTACTCCCAAGTGGACAACTTGAGAGGAAAAAACATGAGACCGTCGACTGCACCGCTGATCGACTAGTCTACCGCAAATAAGCCTTTCCAATTTAAAAGGATAATTTTGGAAGAACGCGGACACTCATCAAGCACTGCTATGTTGATAATTGGCACGAGTGGAGTATGATGTAGAGCATGCTTTATGAAGAGATAACAACACATTGCCAAGTATTTGCATGATAAATATGTAAAAAGCGGTAAATACAGTATTAAGGTAAAACATGAAAAACATAAAAGAAAGACAAAGGAAGAAGTTAGTCTGTGGAATATATGCGAGAATGTAATAAAGCAAACAAGGGAGTAGGGACGGGAGAGGCATGATATAGCTAATGAAGAGCAGTTAGAGCAACTAAGGACGAATAGGGAAAGGGATGTGCATGGTATAACAAATTTAAGCAAATAAAGGTGGAGAAGGGAACGGATGTGTATGTTATAATGGGTTTAAACAAGTAAAGGTGAACGGGAAAGGGATGTGCATGTAATAGAAAAATTTAACAAATAAAGATTGAAAAGGAATGTGCATTTTATAACAAAGAAAACTAATCCACATAAGCCAAGTTCATTATGGTAAGAGCCTAAGTTTTCCCAGCAGAGTCGCCATGCTGCCGCGCCCTATTTTCTCCTTTGCAAAAGCGGGCTTCGACATTGTGACAACACTTTTGAGTGGGAGGTAAAGTGAAGAGTCACCACCTAACGATTTTATAAGGTGCGTTAGGGCACATATTTTGCAGATAACTTTGTTTGACTAGTCAGCGTCACCAAAGATCAGGGTAAGGGCTCAAATTACCTCAAAGAGAAGGTGTTAGGCACTCTTCGAGGTCCACAACTGTGGGTCCCGACCGAACTTAAGACTATGTGTATTATAATTAGGCAAGATAATTAAATGAATAAAGAGAATAAAAGGTCAAAGAGTTTCATTAACACAATGAGAATTGGTACAAATCTTAAGGAATATAAGGATACAACTATAACAAAGTCTATATTAGATGACTAAGTGTATAAAGAGAAAATGGGGGTCCTAAGATTTTTAGCCTAAAGGATCACCCCGTGCAACATAAATAATACTTCGCAACTCCTTTTAGATAGGAGTTGCTCATATTATTCAGCGGGCACAGACTATTATCTCCTACTACTCGATTACTATGTTAAAGTGATTACCTAAAAGCGTTCTAATTCAATTCTAAGGCGTACCCTATGCGTGCACTACCCGTCCCATACCTATGGTCCAGGAGGAATTGGACCTCTATTTGGATGGTTCTAGACCTCACTTAGGCTGCTCAGAAATGTAACAACTAGGCGACATATAAAAACACATTAGACTTCACATATAGGCAGTTAAGGTTCAAGTTTGCCTCCACACTTAAGCAACAAATGCACGCAAGACACACTTCATGTTAAGCAATTTAGAATTAAGAAACTTAAATCCCTATAGACATGATTTCTACGTGACAAGGCATTAGGGCTTGCAAACAGTTTCAGAGGCCAAGCGTTGCTCATAGACAGGATTATACGATTTGCATGCTGATAAATGAAATTGCAGATTTCTGGTTATTAAGCATGTTGTGTCTAGGTGACTCGTGCAGTAAGGAATAATGAAAGGACCATTGGGAAGATCCCAGAAGTGCATAATAAACCATATTGAGAGGTTCAACATTGACTCTTATTAAGATGAAACAGTGTTGTCCTATAGATTGGATCTCTAATGTTTAGCACTTGGAGCTGATTTTATCATTATACTCAACCCTATAGACATGTTTTCTAGGTGAACAGTGCAATGTAGTAACGAATGAGATGATTAAACTCCTATAGGAATGGTTTCTAGTGAACAGTACGAGACAATAGCAAATGAGGTACTCAAAATCCGATAGGCATGATTTCTAATGAATATGCTGAAATGAATTGAAAGAAAGTTCATTGATATTTGTTCCTATAGGCAAGTCTTCTAGTAACACGTAGCAGTAAGAATAATGGCAGCATTTGAATTCATGTTTGCCAACAGACAATGTGTGTATGTGTGTGTTTATCCTAATGACATGGTTTCTACAGTGCACATATAAATTGAACGGCACATATAGGAAGTGAATCAATGAGTCCATAGGCATGTTGTCTACCCCTTTTACACAAACATTAAGAATCTACCCCTTCCCCATTTTTACTAACACCCCAATCGTTTATACAAAAGTTTTTACAGGCCCAATAATGAGTAAGATATAAAATGTTATACAAATAATGACAATAGGCCCATAGCAGGCACGAATGAAATACCCAGCACTGTCTGGACCTTCAGCAGCACACCCAAACTTTCAACAAAGAGCCATGTTCATCAACACAACCCAAAATCCATAGAAGAGCTCGAAGCCAAATCACACAATCATATTGCCAAGCATTAAATTACTTAACATGTTCATGGGACAATAAGAAGAAGGAACTGGATAATTCAAGTTCCAGTATTAGGATAAATGATTAGGGACCCAAATACTAGTGTGTGTGAGTTCACAAGGACCTCAAAAGGACCCCGAGCAGTGCTCACACTANTTACTCCCAAGTGGACAACTTGAGAGGAAAAAACATGAGACCGTCGACTGCACCGCTGATCGACTAGTCTACCGCAAATAAGCCTTTCCAATTTAAAAGGATAATTTTGGAAGAACGCGGACACTCATCAAGCACTGCTATGTTGATAATTGGCACGAGTGGAGTATGATGTAGAGCATGCTTTATGAAGAGATAACAACACATTGCCAAGTATTTGCATGATAAATATGTAAAAAGCGGTAAATACAGTATTAAGGTAAAACATGAAAAACATAAAAGAAAGACAAAGGAAGAAGTTAGTCTGTGGAATATATGCGAGAATGTAATAAAGCAAACANAGTCCATAGGCATGTTGTCTACCCCTTTTACACAAACATTAAGAATCTACCCCTTCCCCATTTTTACTAACACCCCAATCGTTTATACAAAAGTTTTTACAGGCCCAATAATGAGTAAGATATAAAATGTTATACAAATAATGACAATAGGCCCATAGCAGGCACGAATGAAATACCCAGCACTGTCTGGACCTTCAGCAGCACACCCAAACTTTCAACAAAGAGCCATGTTCATCAACACAACCCAAAATCCATAGAAGAGCTCGAAGCCAAATCACACAATCATATTGCCAAGCATTAAATTACTTAACATGTTCATGGGACAATAAGAAGAAGGAACTGGATAATTCAAGTTCCAGTATTAGGATAAATGATTAGGGACCCAAATACTAGTGTGTGTGAGTTCACAAGGACCTCAAAAGGACCCCGAGCAGTGCTCACACTAGGGAGGTCAGCAGTAAAAGCCTTGGTAGCCTTGGCTTTCAGCCAGCTAAGAATAAGAAGTTAAGAGAGAACAGGTGACAAGTGAAGGAGAGTGAACCAAGGTTGAGAGACAAGAATTTAGGGACGCAGACATAGTCAATTTGAGCATACAGAGCAGATAATCGAACAGGTCACGGGATTTAAGAACAAANACGAATAGGGAAAGGGATGTGCATGGTATAACAAATTTAAGCAAATAAAGGTGGAGAAGGGAACGGATGTGTATGTTATAATGGGTTTAAACAAGTAAAGGTGAACGGGAAAGGGATGTGCATGTAATAGAAAAATTTAACAAATAAAGATTGAAAAGGAATGTGCATTTTATAACAAAGAAAACTAATCCACATAAGCCAAGTTCATTATGGTAAGAGCCTAAGTTTTCCCAGCAGAGTCGCCATGCTGCCGCGCCCTATTTTCTCCTTTGCAAAAGCGGGCTTCGACATTGTGACAACACTTTTGAGTGGGAGGTAAAGTGAAGAGTCACCACCTAACGATTTTATAAGGTGCGTTAGGGCACATATTTTGCAGATAACTTTGTTTGACTAGTCAGCGTCACCAAAGATCAGGGTAAGGGCTCAAATTACCTCAAAGAGAAGGTGTTAGGCACTCTTCGAGGTCCACAACTGTGGGTCCCGACCGAACTTAAGACTATGTGTATTATAATTAGGCAAGATAATTAAATGAATAAAGAGAATAAAAGGTCAAAGAGTTTCATTAACACAATGAGAATTGGTACAAATCTTAAGGAATATAAGGATACAACTATAACAAAGTCTATATTAGATGACTAAGTGTATAAAGAGAAAATGGGGGTCCTAAGATTTTTAGCCTAAAGGATCACCCCGTGCAACATAAATAATACTTCGCAACTCCTTTTAGATAGGAGTTGCTCATATTATTCAGCGGGCACAGACTATTATCTCCTACTACTCGATTACTATGTTAAAGTGATTACCTAAAAGCGTTCTAATTCAATTCTAAGGCGTACCCTATGCGTGCACTACCCGTCCCATACCTATGGTCCAGGAGGAATTGGACCTCTATTTGGATGGTTCTAGACCTCACTTAGGCTGCTCAGAAATGTAACAACTAGGCGACATATAAAAACACATTAGACTTCACATATAGGCAGTTAAGGTTCAAGTTTGCCTCCACACTTAAGCAACAAATGCACGCAAGACACACTTCATGTTAAGCAATTTAGAATTAAGAAACTTAAATCCCAATAGACATGATTTCTACGTGACAAGGCATTAGGGCTTGCAAACAGTTTCAGAGGCCAAGCGTTGCTCATAGACAGGATTATACGATTTGCATGCTGATAAATGAAATTGCAGATTTCTGGTTATTAAGCATGTTGTGTCTAGGTGACTCGTGCAGTAAGGAATAATGAAAGGACCATTGGGAAGATCCCAGAAGTGCATAATAAACCATATTGAGAGGTTCAACATTGACTCTTATTAAGATGAAACAGTGTTGTCCTATAGATTGGATCTCTAATGTTTAGCACTTGGAGCTGATTTTATCATTATACTCAACCCTATAGACATGTTTTCTAGGTGAACAGTGCAATGTAGTAACGAATGAGATGATTAAACTCCTATAGGAATGGTTTCTAGTGAACAGTACGAGACAATAGCAAATGAGGTACTCAAAATCCGATAGGCATGATTTCTAATGAATATGCTGAAATGAATTGAAAGAAAGTTCATTGATATTTGTTCCTATAGGCAAGTCTTCTAGTAACACGTAGCAGTAAGAATAATGGCAGCATTTGAATTCATGTTTGCCAACAGACAATGTGTGTATGTGTGTGTTTATCCTAATGACATGGTTTCTACAGTGCACATATAAATTGAACGGCACATATAGGAAGTGAATCAATGAGTCCATAGGCATGTTGTCTACCCCTTTTACACAAACATTAAGAATCTACCCCTTCCCCATTTTTACTAACACCCCAATCGTTTATACAAAAGTTTTTACAGGCCCAATAATGAGTAAGATATAAAATGTTATACAAATAATGACAATAGGCCCATAGCAGGCACGAATGAAATACCCAGCACTGTCTGGACCTTCAGCAGCACACCCAAACTTTCAACAAAGAGCCATGTTCATCAACACAACCCAAAATCCATAGAAGAGCTCGAAGCCAAATCACACAATCATATTGCCAAGCATTAAATTACTTAACATGTTCATGGGACAATAAGAAGAAGGAACTGGATAATTCAAGTTCCAGTATTAGGATAAATGATTAGGGACCCAAATACTAGTGTGTGTGAGTTCACAAGGACCTCAAAAGGACCCCGAGCAGTGCTCACACTAGGGAGGTCAGCAGTAAAAGCCTTGGTAGCCTTGGCTTTCAGCCAGCTAAGAATAAGAAGTTAAGAGAGAACAGGTGACAAGTGAAGGAGAGTGAACCAAGGTTGAGAGACAAGAATTTAGGGACGCAGACATAGTCAATTTGAGCATACAGAGCAGATAATCGAACAGGTCACGGGATTTAAGAACAAACTTAGTAAAGATTTAGAAACAAGTTCAGCAATTAGCGCATAGGCAGTCACACATTAGCAGTGTTAAGGAAAGAACAAGTTTGCAAGATTGCAAATATTATCATACACAGATTCATAATACCAAATAAGTGAAAACCTAAAAGGTCCAAATTATGCTAAGTATAAGTCCTAGTGTTACAAAATAGTCGTGTTAATTTAAACATGATAGGGAAGCAGGTTATGACAATTACTGGTGAATCAAGGGAGCCAAAAATANCATAGTTAAATAAACATATAAAGAATGCCATTAATGCAAATTAATACTTTAAAAAGTGGTAGGAGATTATTTAAAATGTAAAAATATCATTTGGACCCTGAATAAAATGACAAATGCAATAAAAATGCGAAATATAGGCTATCATTGCAAGATTCTGCAAATAACCTAAGAATACCAATATAATTATATAAAATAAAGTACAAATATTTGAAACGTGTATTATGGATGCAAATAATAATTTTAGATGGTTAGATTATCACAAGAATAATTTAAAGGAATAATTACTAAATATTTAAATAATTTAAATGCAAGAAAATTAATTTAAAAGCTCTAAAATTTATGGAAAATTATAGAAAATGCTTGTATAGATTTGTAAACTAAATAATGATGCAAAAATGCTATTTTGAAAGTATATATATATTTTTTGAAACAATATGAGGGCAAAATTGTGTATCAACAGTAGTTGTGTAGTATTTTAGTAGCTTAATTTATTTTTTTTTAAATGTGTTTATCCTAATGACATGGTTTCTACAGTGCACATATAAATTGAACGGCACATATAGCAAGTGAATCAATGAGTATTATAGGCATCTTGTCTACCCCTTTTAGACAAACATTAAGAATCTACCCCTTCCTCATTTTTACTAACACCCCAATCGTTTATACAAAAGTTATTACAGGCCCAATAATGAGTAAGATATAAAATTTTATACAAATAATGATAATAGGTCCACAGCAGGCCCGAATGAAATATCCAGCACTATCTGGACCTTCAGCAGCACACCCAGACTTTCAACAAAGAGTCATGTTCATCAACACAACCCAGAAACCATAGAAGCGCTTGAAGCCAAATCACACTTATATTGCCAAGCATTGAATTACTTAACATGTTCATGGGACAATAAGAAGAAGGAACTGGGATAATTCAGGAGGAGAAATGATTAGGGACCCAAATACTAGTGTGTGTGAGTTCACAAGGGCCTCAAAAGGACCCCGAGCAGTGCTCACACTAGGGAGGTCAGCAGTAAAAGCCTTGGTAGCCTTGGCTTTCAGCCAGCTAAGAATAAGAAGTTAAGAGAGAACAGGTGACAAGTGAAGGAGAGTGAACCAAGGTTGAGAGACAAGAATTGAGGGACGTAGACATACTCAAGTTGAGCATATAGAGCAGATAATCGAACAGGTCACGGGATTTAAGAAAAAACTTAGTAAAGATTTAGAAACAAGTTCAACATTTAGCGCATAGGCAGTCGCACATTAGCAGAGTTTAAGGAAAAAACAAGTGTGCAAGATTGGCAAAACTTATCATACACAAATTCATAATACCAAATAAGTGAAAACCTAAAAGGTCCAAATTATGCTAAGTATAGGTCCTAGTATTACAAAATAGTTGTGTTAATTTAAACATGATAGGGAAGCAGGTTATGACAATTACTGGTGAATCAAGGGAGCCAAAAACATGCTAAAGGGCATATTAACAGAGAACTAGTCATGGTTGATTAAAACATAAAGATCTTGATATATGATTAAAACATGCTACATAGGCAAGATACCATTATAGAAATTCAGAATAGAAATAGGAAGAGAAACTAACAGACTCGACTAGTTAAACTAAAGAGAGTACAAATTATGCAGATGAAGCATGTTCGAATTACAAAATTGGCATTTTTAGCAGAACTAAACACTAAAAAGATGCTAACTAGGGCAAAGGTCACACACAGTAGTGGTTCAAAACATATTGACTTAGAAGAATGTAAATTACTTAAATCAGGCTTAGGCACGTTTCGACTAGCAACATTATGAAGTTAAAGGGTTAAAGAGACCTAAAACTGAAGTAAAGCAAACAAGAATAACCCAGACAACACATTAAGCTATGAACCTCAGAAGTGAAAACATATGCGAATTTCAGATATATAAGAATTGAAATTGCAAAAGGCAGTAACTCACCAGTTAAACGAATAACAGTGAAGAATCAAAATTCCACAAGAATCCAGAATCGCAATACGTCAAAGTTCCCAAGAGCTTCGAAAGAACTCCGGGCAATGCTCGCACCAAGAGAAGGTTGAGAAACACGGTCTTAGTGGTCTTGGCTTTCAGCCGGCCAAGACAGAATATAGAGAATAGCAAAAGCCCCCAATTTTGTGAAGAATATGTCGATTCCAAAAATCTATCTCAAAGGGGAATGGGGAGGGGTTTATATAGCAGTAAAAATTAAACGACCACACAAGGAAATGGAGTAAATCAAATAACAAATAAGGAAAGAAAGCATGCAAAATCAATTTAGGAGAGAAATCGGGTAAACCCTAGTTATTTTGGGAAAGTGTAAATCAACAGAGATCTAAATGAAATCGGACTCACCTAATATGGTATTGAATGTATGTAGATGAAATAATGCTCAAAATCAAAGATTCGAACCACTTTGGTTCGATTTCAGAAGGTATTACTTGCTATGTTTAGGCAAGCACCTAGGTAACACCACAAACGGACAACCAGTACCAAAAGGTTTCAAATATAGCAAGAGAATAGTAGTCGAATCCCATTATCAGTGGGATTAGGAGAGGGATTAAGGGGAGGAGGCTAGGGTTTAGTGAAGAGGCAATGAGTGACAGAGGGAATAGAGGCGGTTATCTTTATGAAATGGGGTTAGGGTTAGGTTTTGGGGGTATAAGGAAAGGGAGTGGGGTGTTGTGGGTCGTTGATCGCTTTTAATCAACGGTTGAGATCAAAAATGAGCTGGGTCGGATTTTGTACTGGGCAGGGTTGCTTGGGGTTGGTCTTGAGGATTGGGCCAGGGATTTGGATCTGTCTGGTCCGAAACAATAACTCAAAAATTGGGCCAGCTTTTAAATAAGAGATTAAAAAGGAAATAGTTTAATAAAATAGTTAAATAAATATATAAAGAATGCCATTTTTGCAAATTAATACTTTAAACAATGGTAGGAGATTATAAAAAATGTAAAAATATCATTTTGACCCTGAATAAAATGACAAATGTAATAAAAATGAGAAATATAGGCTATCATTGCAAGATTGTGCAAATAACCTAAGAATACCAATATAATTGTATAAAATAAAGTAAAAATATTTGAAACATGTATTATGGATGCAGATAATAATTTTAGATGGTTAGATCATCACAAGAATAATTTAAAGGAATAATTACTAAATATTTATATAATTTAAATGCATGAAAATTAATTTAAAAGCTCTAAAATTTATGGAAAATTATAAAAAAATGTTTGTATAGATTTGTAAACTAAATAATAATGCAAAAAATGCTATTTTGAAAGTATATATATATATATATATTTTGAAAACATATGAGGGCAAAATTGGGTATCAACAAAATTTGTGTAGTATTTTAGTAGCTTAATTTATTTTTTTAAAATGTGTTTATCCTAATGACATGGTTTCTACAGTGCACATATAAATTGAACGGCACATATAGCAAGTGAATCAATGAGTCCTATAGGCATTTTGTCTACCCCTTTTACACAAACATTAAGAATCTACCCCTTCCCCATTTTTACTAACACCCCAATCGTTTATACAAAGGTTATTTCAGGCCCAATAATGAGTAAGATACAAAATGTTATACAAATAATGACAATAGGTCCACAGCATGCCCGAATGAAATACCCAGCACTGTCTGGACCTTCAGTAGCATACCCAGACTTTCAACAAAGAGTCATGTTCATCAACACAACCCAGAATCCATAGAAGAGCTCGAAGCTAAATCACACAATCATATTGCCAGGCATTGAATTACTTAACATGTTCATGGGACAATAAGAAGAAGGAACTGGGATAATTCAGGTTCCAGTATTAGGAGAAATGATTAGGGACCCAAATATTAGTGTGTGTGAGTTCACAAGGGCCTCAAAAGGACCCCGAGCAGTGCTCACACTAGGGAGGTCAGCAGTAAAAGCCTTGGTAGCCTTGGCTTTCAGCCAGCTAAGAATAAGAAGTTAAGAGAGAACAGGTAACTAGTGAAGGAGAGTGAACCAAGGTTGAGAGACAAGAATTGCTTGAGGGACGCAGACATAGTCAAGTTGAGCATATAGAGCAGATAATCGAACAGGTCACGGGATTTTAGAACAAACTTAGTAAAGATTTAGAAACAAGTTCAACATTTAGCGCATAGGCAGTAACACATTAGCAGAGTTAAGGAAAGAACAAGTTTGCAAGATTGGCAAAACTTATCATACACAAATTCATAATACCAAATAAGTGAAAACCTAAAAGGTCCAAATTATACTAAGTATAGGTCCTAGTGTTACAAAATAGTCGTGTTAATTTAAACATGATAGGGAAGCAGGTTATGACAATTACTGGTGAATCAAGGGAGCCAAAAACATGCTAAAGGGCATATTAACAGAGAACTAGTCATGGTTGATTAAAAAATAAAGATCTTGATACATGATTAAAACATGCTACATAGGCAAGATACCATTACAAAAATTCAAAATAGAAATAGGAAGAGAAACTCTTGCCATATAGCAAATGCAAACACTCAGGTTTTGAACACAATCGACTAGTTAAACTAAAGAGAGTACTAATTATGCAGATAAAGCATGTTCGAATAACAAAATTGGCATTTTTAGCAGAACTAAACACTAAAAAGATGCTAACTAGGGCAAAGGTCACACACAGTAGTGGTTCAAAACATATTGACTTAAAAGAATATGAATTACTTGAATCAGGCTTAGGCACGTTTCGACTAGCAACATTATGAAGTTAAAGGGTTAAAGAGACCTAAAACTGAAGTAAAGCAAACAAGAATAACCCAGACAACACATTAAGCTATGAACCTCAGAAGTGAAAACATATGCGAATTTCAGATATATAAGAATTGAAATTGCAAAAGACAGTAACTCACCAGTTAAACGAATAACAATAAAGAATCAAAATTCCACAAGAATCCAGAATCTCAATGCGTCAAAGTTCCCAAGAGCTTCGAAAGAACTCCGGGCAATGCTCGGGCCAAGAGAAGGTTGAGTAACAAGGTCTTAGTGGTCTTGGCTTTCAGTCGGCCAAGACAGAATATAGAGAATAGCAAAAGCCCCCAATTTTGTGAAGAATATGTCGATTCCAAAAATCTATCTCAAAGGGGAATGGGGAGGGTTTTATATAGCAGTAAATATTGAACGACCACACAAGGAAATGGAGTAAATCAAATAAAAAAATAAGGAAAGAAAGCATGCAAAATCAGTTCAAAATCAATTTAGGAGAGAAATCGGGTAAACCCTAGTTATTTTGGGAAAGTGTAAATCAACAGAGATCTAAATGAAATCGGACTCACCTAATATGGTATTGAATGTATGTAGATGAAATAATGCTCAAAATCAAAGATTCGAACCACTTTGGTTCGATTTCAGAAGGTATTACTTGCCATGTTTAGGCAAGCACCTAGGTAACACCACAAACGGACAACCAGTACCAAAAGGTTTCAAATATAGCAAGAGAATAGTAGTCGAATCCCATTATCAGTGGGATTAGGAGAGGGATTAAGGGGAGGAGGCTAGGGTTTAGTGAAGAGGCGATGAGTGACAGAGGGAATAGAGGCGGTTATCTTTATGAAATGGGGTTAGGGTTAGGTTTTGGGGGTATAAGGAAAGGGAGTGGGGTGTTGTGGGTCGTTGATCGCTTTTAATCAACGGTTGAGATCAAAAATGAGCTGGGTCGGATTTTGTACTGGGCAGGGTTGCTTGGGGTTGGTCTTGAGGATTGGGCCAGGGATTTGGATCTGTCTGGTCCGAAACAATAACTCAAAAATTGGGCCAGCTTTTAAATAAGAGATTAAAAAGGAAATAGTTTAATAAAATAGTTAAATAAATATATAAAGAATGCCATTTTTGCAAATTAATACTTTAAACAATGGTAGGAGATTATAAAAAATGTAAAAATATCATTTTGACCCTGAATAAAATGACAAATGTAATAAAAATGAGAAATATAGGCTATCATTGCAAGATTGTGCAAATAACCTAAGAATACCAATATAATTGTATAAAATAAAGTAAAAATATTTGAAACATGTATTATGGATGCAGATAATAATTTTAGATGGTTAGATCATCACAAGAATAATTTAAAGGAATAATTACTAAATATTTATATAATTTAAATGCATGAAAATTAATTTAAAAGCTCTAAAATTTATGGAAAATTATAAAAAAATGTTTGTATAGATTTGTAAACTAAATAATAATGCAAAAAATGCTATTTTGAAAGTATATATATATATATATATTTTGAAAACATATGAGGGCAAAATTGGGTATCAACAAAATTTGTGTAGTATTTTAGTAGCTTAATTTATTTTTTTAAAATGTGTTTATCCTAATGACATGGTTTCTACAGTGCACATATAAATTGAACGGCACATATAGCAAGTGAATCAATGAGTCCTATAGGCATTTTGTCTACCCCTTTTACACAAACATTAAGAATCTACCCCTTCCCCATTTTTACTAACACCCCAATCGTTTATACAAAGGTTATTTCAGGCCCAATAATGAGTAAGATACAAAATGTTATACAAATAATGACAATAGGTCCACAGCATGCCCGAATGAAATACCCAGCACTGTCTGGACCTTCAGTAGCATACCCAGACTTTCAACAAAGAGTCATGTTCATCAACACAACCCAGAATCCATAGAAGAGCTCGAAGCTAAATCACACAATCATATTGCCAGGCATTGAATTACTTAACATGTTCATGGGACAATAAGAAGAAGGAACTGGGATAATTCAGGTTCCAGTATTAGGAGAAATGATTAGGGACCCAAATATTAGTGTGTGTGAGTTCACAAGGGCCTCAAAAGGACCCCGAGCAGTGCTCACACTAGGGAGGTCAGCAGTAAAAGCCTTGGTAGCCTTGGCTTTCAGCCAGCTAAGAATAAGAAGTTAAGAGAGAACAGGTAACTAGTGAAGGAGAGTGAACCAAGGTTGAGAGACAAGAATTGCTTGAGGGACGCAGACATAGTCAAGTTGAGCATATAGAGCAGATAATCGAACAGGTCACGGGATTTTAGAACAAACTTAGTAAAGATTTAGAAACAAGTTCAACATTTAGCGCATAGGCAGTAACACATTAGCAGAGTTAAGGAAAGAACAAGTTTGCAAGATTGGCAAAACTTATCATACACAAATTCATAATACCAAATAAGTGAAAACCTAAAAGGTCCAAATTATACTAAGTATAGGTCCTAGTGTTACAAAATAGTCGTGTTAATTTAAACATGATAGGGAAGCAGGTTATGACAATTACTGGTGAATCAAGGGAGCCAAAAACATGCTAAAGGGCATATTAACAGAGAACTAGTCATGGTTGATTAAAAAATAAAGATCTTGATACATGATTAAAACATGCTACATAGGCAAGATACCATTACAAAAATTCAAAATAGAAATAGGAAGAGAAACTCTTGCCATATAGCAAATGCAAACACTCAGGTTTTGAACACAATC
>AWOL01S0018011.1:8824-24827 GCA_000715115.1 Nicotiana otophora
CCCTTCATGGTGGAGCAAGCATTAAGTGTTTGTGGAGCAAGCACTTCATGGTGTGTGGAGCAAGCACTTCATGGTGGGAAGACCATTATCCGACTGCCAATTATCAATACACGGATTGGAAAATATCCGTTACAAATACGGATAATCTTACGTTAATATTTACTATTAACAAATAAATTTGATCCAAAAAATTAATCAATCAATCATTTGACCAAATCCGAAGCCGAAGCCGAAGCCGTAGCCGTAGCCGTAGCCGAAGCCGAGCCGAGCGAGCGACGACGATGGCGCGAGGCTTGCTTTCTTCTTAACTCTTTAAGAGCTACAAGAAGAGCAATCATATATATATACCCACCAAAAATGTCTTCCACTTCCAATATGGGACAATGTCTTATTGTTAAGAGGGGGAAACTTAAAATTTTACTCAAAATTTCATTTTCCCTCCATTTTCCATTCACCCTCATTTTAAGAATATTACATCTTAAAATAAAACCTCAACATCAGGTTCATCCAAAAACAGTAATTTCAATGCTTTATATAAAAAGTTTACTAAAATTTTAATAAATAGTAATATGAACTAATAATTTTTAAGAATAAAACAAGTTCAATGCTAATAACATTAAAGGTGGAACTCATAAAATTTAAATTTTGATTTGCCAATCCAGTGTTTAAAGTATGTAATTCCTTTTTGTCGTGTTTACTCGTTCTAACTTAGCACATATTAGAAGCCAAAATCATCTATATAGTGGCAGTAATTGTTACGTATACAACTTAAAAGAGTTTCGGTCCTCAAATACTCTAAAATTGGTTTAAAGTATGTTTTTAAGGTACAAAATTGGTTTGGTAAATAAAACTTAAAAGTGGTAATACAAATTACTTGATCATGGTTAAGCAATAAATACTGATAGTTCATGCAAAAAATTTCTTCTTTTTATTTTTTTTATTTTTTTTAAGTTGCTTACTCTATGCTCTAAAATTAAGCATATATCTTCTTTAACTTTTTAATATTTTATAGTACCTTTTGTAATATGCTTGATCTAATTCGTAATTTAATAAATTATTGTGTACATATGTTATGGTGACTAAATATTTAAATTGATTTTACGGAGTAACATTTTATGCAATTTTTAGTGTATTTTACACAATCTATTCATATTTTATCTATGTTAAACATGAAATATTGTTCTATAAGATACAAAAATCGGACAATATTTACCCGCTTTAGCTTGATTTTTAGATTTTTAGATTTTCAAAAAGTAGCTAAAGTTTGTTCTGAAAGGTTTACGGGCCAGGGCTTAAGCTCCACAAAATTTTAATTTTTATATAAATAAGGTAGCATTATAAATAAAAAATATATATTATGTATATTAAAAACTGTTTAAAATTCAAAAGAAAAAAGTAAGAAAATCAGTATAATTATATAGGCAAAATAATATACGTTGAAAGTATTCTAAATCACCAAAATTCTTAATTATAAAATAAAAATAAATTTTCAACACCACTAAGAGTATAGAGCTCTCATCCGGGCGCGTGGGGAACTTTTAACCACACAGCGTCAGAGAATACGGACAGTTTCCTAGTATCCTATGGGTCCCACATACACAGATCCGACAAGTATCAAACTGGGCCCCACTTAGAACACGGATCTTTTTTCAGTTCAAGCAATTTTGGCAGAGTTTTATTTTAATATTTTAGTCCCACAAGTTTATAAACTTTAGTATATTTTTTGTAAATAACATATAGAAATAAAAACTATATAAAATATTTATTTTTTTCGTTATTATTTTAAAAGCGACTACTTAATATCTTTTTTTCTATATATTCACTCTACCTAATAATACGATGAGATAGTTGAGATCCTTATAACTTAACTTTAAAATTAAAGAACTTTTTGGTAAGAAATATTTATTTCTATAGTAGGTTTATACTGTACGAAATTCAACGGGTCAAATTAGTGAGCTTATATGTTCGCTCTAGTGAAATCAAGAGATGTGCAATGGGATTGTTGAGATCATTCCAACTTAAATCAAAAGTCTCGAAATTATAGCCTGCAAAATAGAAACTTTTTTGGTAGAAAATATTTTATCCCATAATAGATTGACACGGCTCGAATCTGAATTAATTGAACTAGTTAATTTTGTATATCAGAATATTAAGGCCCCGTTTGTCCATAAGTTTTTTTTCTTTATTTTTAATTTGTTTTTAGAAAAAAATGTGTTTGTCCATGAAAGTTTATAAGTTTTTGGAAATTTTTCAAAAATAAAATTTTTTATTTCCCCACTCACAAATCTGCAATATTTTTTCAAGTGAAATGCATGTCTAAATATAATTTTAAATTTTAAATACTATTTTTTAATTTAACCCTAAAATGTTTTTTAAAAAAAATTATAATTTTTATGTCCAAACACCCACTAAATGACGAGTGTGAATTAATTGAACTAGTGAGTTTCAAGATTTGGAAGGGTTAAAAACAAAAAATAGAGCGTGAAGCTCTAGAAGTCTAAAAACGTGTGGCCTTTAGCAAACCACTCCTATAATCTATTCTTTGCATTTTAGACTATCATTTTTGTCTCTCTATATAACGAACCAAATTTCCAATTTCAGAGCTGAAGAGTAATTTCAAATTGAGCTGAATTTCAACTAAAAAAATGGAGACCAATGGGGTGAAAGTGAAAGCAAATTTGAGTGACGGAGTTAACAACCAAGAAATTGAAACCCCAAATAATATTACAATCAAAGGCATTCTTGGATTGTTAATGGCTAATGTAGAAACAACTGAAGATGAAGATGAAGAAAATGGTGGAAATTTCAAGAAAAATAAGAGGAAGAAGAAGGTGATATCATTGGGAATGGGTGATCCTACTGCTTATTCTTGTTTCCATTCTCCTGATGTTGCACAAAATGCTGTTCTTGAAACTCTTGCTTCTCACAAATTCAATGGTTATTCTCCTACTGTTGGCCTTCCTCAAACCAGAAGGTAATGTTTTCACCTCAATTGTTTTTCAGTTTTACTTTGGTCGATTCAGTTTGCTTGCACCTCTATTAATTTCAGGGGTACCCGTTAATAGTGACGAAGCCAAAAAATTTCCTAATAGTGTTCAAACTTAAAAGAATAAAAAGTCTCCGTGTTCAATATATGTTATATACCTCTAAAATCTAATATTTTACCTATATACACTGTGTAATTTTGAAGAATTGACCACCGGTGGCGGAGCCACATGCACCCAAGGGGTGTCACGTCGGAAAATTACACTGTTTAACTCGATAATTTTTTAAAAATATGTATATATACTATATAATGACAGCCTTTGACTTCTTGGTGAGTTTGTTTCTTTATATTTTGATTCCCCTTAATAAAATTCCTGGCTTCGCCACGGTTGACACCCTTACTAGAATGTAGCTTCGCCTCTACCTGCTACCTCCCGCCAGCACAGGGTAACTCTGTCCACCAAAGCTTGGACAGAATTCTCCATATTTGTTATTCCTTCCGGTCCCAAATATTAGTAGTTTTGACAATCTGAATTTGTTTCAAAATATTTGACGTTTTAGTAATGTACACTCACCTTAATTCTCCTTCATTTTTTTTATTATTACCGTGATGTTCTTGGCCAGCTTGCACGTACCTCAATTAATTCCACGAGGTACCTAATATCTCGCATCAAATATCGAGTAACTCTGTCCATCAAGGTTTGGACAGATGAGAAGAAATCACCTAATATTTCTGCGCAAGGTATTTGCACATGCGACTTCATGGTTTTCAATTCACTTCATTGATTGACCACTACGCCACAACCTTAATTCTCCTTCAATTATACTGCAAATATATACAATTACGAAAAATATGAGCTTTTCTTGTTATTATTGTGTAGGCATTCCATATTTGTTACTCCCCTTGGTCCCAAATATTAGTGCAATCTGAATTTGTTTCAAAATATTTGACGTTTTAGAAAAACAAGAAGTCATAATGCTTCTTTCCGAATCTACCTATACTGTTCTAATTAGTGAAGTGTTAATTAAGTGAGACCTTTAATGAGAGATAGATGGTAGTTTAGACAAATACTCTTATGATTAAGGTATTAACTGTCAGTCTTATGCGCAAAAACCTGAAAAGATCGCAGAAAATATGGATAGGAGGTAGTAACTTCTTTCCCCTTTCTGTTCCTTTTCTTTTTCTTGAATTGAAGTTCTGAATGTTCAATGAAGTTACTTTATTTTTATCTTTTACCACTTGGTGTCTTAATTTTAATTTGTTGTTGCATGTTATTGATCGAACAGGGCAATTGCAGATTATTTGTCGCGTGACCTTCCAGAAAAGTTATGTGCAGACGATGTTTATGTCACAGCTGGTTGCACTCAAGCCATTGAAATAGCCTTATCAATTCTGGCTCGCCCCGGTGCTAACATATTGCTACCAAGGCCTGGTTTCCCTATTTATGCACTTTGTGCCGCCTTTAGACACATCGAAGTTAGATACTTTGATCTTGTTCCAGACAAGGACTGGGAGGTTGATCTCAATGCCGTCGAAGCTCTAGCTGATCGTAACACTATTGGCATAGTTGTTATAAATCCGGGGAATCCTTGTGGAAATGTTTATAGTTATCAGCATCTTCAAGAGGTTGCTCTTAGTACTCTTTTTACACACAACGATTACTCCGTTTTATTTCATGTCTTAGTTTGCCTGGCCATGGCGTTTAAGAATGTAAAGAAATTTTTTGCATCTTGTCGTCTTAAACTAAAGGTGTGTATAACATACCAAAATACCCTTTGAATTCTGTGGTCTTAAACATAGTAGCGTCATCAAGGGTAAAATGGGAATGTTGAAATTACGAATTTACTAAATATAGAAAGGTGACATTCCTTTTGAAACTGATCAAAAAAGGAAAGTAAGACATATAAATTGGAACGCGTGGAGTACTATTCTTTTCCTTTCTCTTTGCAGTCTGCATTAGTTCTGAGAATTTGTTTGTGTGTTTATCAGATTGCAGAAACTGCTAAGAAGCTTAGGACCATAGTGATTGCGGATGAAGTATACGGGCACCTTGCTTTTGGAGCTAAACCATTTGTGTCGATGGGAGTTTTTGGAGCCATTGCTCCCGTGCTTACTCTTGGTTCTTTATCTAAGCGATGGTTAGTTCCTGGCTGGCGCCTCGGTTGGCTTGTCACAAATGATCCCAATGGCACCTTCAAAAATCCGAAGGTTTGTACTAAACATAGCATAATCAAGTACTTAGGGATCAATATTGGTATATCAGTTCTGGAATTATGACTCTAATATTAGCAATAACATGACTTCTCTATGGAATTGATTTATCAGTTTGTTGAGCGCATTAAGAAGTATTGTGACATTTGCGGAGGTCCAGCTACCTTTATACAGGTTTGCATTTAATCCTTCGTGTTGTTATATGTCTAAAGCGTCGTAGAGTTTTAGCTATAGATATGATAACTCATAAATACAATTAGGAGTCGTTTGGTTACCAGAATAAGGATACCTATCCCAGGATAAAATTTGGAATTATATTTATCAGATATTTGGTTGTAATAGCTATCCCATACTGGAATTTTAGGCAAGTCATTTAATATCTGCGCCAATAACCTGATACTAAGAACCGTTGATGTTGAAGGCGGCGGTCCCTCGCATTATTCAGCAAACCGAAGAATTTTTCTTCAGGAAAACCATTAACTTGTTGAAGTGGACAGCAGACATTTGTTGCGAAAAGATAAAGGAGATTCCTTGTATTAGCTGTCCACATAAACCAGAAGGCTCAATGGCTGTAATGGTGAGCAGTAAGAGAAATCAAACACCTATAAATTTATCCGGGATATGCTCTCCTTTATAAAACAATTTCTCTAACATATGCAGGTGAAGCTGAATCTATCACTTTTGACAGACATTAGCGATGATATTGACTTCTGTTTCAAACTGGCGAAAGAAGAATCTGTTATACTCCTTCCAGGTAAGAACTAACAATCGATCGTAGTAGTGAAAAAGTAAAACCACAATTTAGACACGAAGCGAACCAAAAAAGGAAGTCTATAGTTCAGGAAACCATTGTTTGGAGATATAAATGAGCGCGCATTTGTAAAAATATCAAGGTGATTTCGTATTAGGGATCTTTAGACAAATAGCTGGCCGGGCCGGATTCACTATTTACTTTTCTTAGCTAGTATACATAGATTATACACTGATTATATACGGTTATACACATTATAGATTATACATATATTATTCATCCGCTAACTATTTTTAGTTTAAGCTGTTGGGTGGGCGACTATTTAGGTTAATTCTTCTTCTTTCTTTGAACAAAACA
Source organism: Nicotiana otophora (assembly GCA_000715115.1). Taxonomy (NCBI): domain Eukaryota; kingdom Viridiplantae; phylum Streptophyta; class Magnoliopsida; order Solanales; family Solanaceae; genus Nicotiana; species Nicotiana otophora. The sequence goes on from AWOL01S0018011.1 coordinate 15,130, forward strand.
TTTGCAGGACTCGCTGTGGGTCTCAAAAACTGGATTAGAATAACCTTTGCAGCGGATCCGCATTCTCTTGAGGAAGCACTAGGACGGCTCAAGTCGTTCTGTCAAAGGCATTCATATCAAGAAAATGCTCATTGTTGACTCTAATGAGTAAACCATCCATGTAATCCATCTTCTTCTCTGCTGAGCACCTATAGCTACAGTTGGATTGCTTAGTCACAGTCATAGTGCAAGTTATAACAATTTATTGATTTATGAATATACTTGTCTATATTAATTTTATAGGTTGATTACATGGCAAGTTACAAACACATTGAACTGCCAATGTTGTTCTCGACGTACTAATTTGTGTAAGAGAAACCTGAATTATACATACCAAAAATGAAATATGTAATTACTATTGATTTTGAGTTTGTATTGCATGTCATCTATTTTAGGGTTTTTATGATGTTGCTACTATTTCTATGGTTTCTGTTGACGGTACTTATATATTGTCTCTTCTCGTTTTCTTTCCGTTTTCCTTAGCCGAGTGTCTATCGAAAACAGTCTCTCTGCCCCATCGGGTAGGGGTAAGGTCTGCGTACTCACTACCCTCCCCAGATCCCACTTGTGGAATTTTACTGGATTGTTGTTGTTGTTGTTGTTGTAGTTGTAGTATTTGACGTGTTGTGGGATCTCATGCATTGCATACATGAATTCTGCTTCTAAAGACGGACATCCTTTTACCGCAGTCTTGCCCTATAGGGCATAGCCTTTTCTCCAGGATCTCTGGTAATAGGCTCAAGCCCCGGGAGACAAGTGAGTCTTAATAACATAAGCGAGAATGCCGAGGTCTTTGTCAAAGCCTCTTCAAAGCAAGAGCCTAAGATGCATGAATATTTTGATCACCTAATTGCATACAATATACCCATAAAAAGATGGACTATTGCAGCTACTGAACTACCTAAAGCTACCCCACAAACACATTGGAAGGAGCATTTACCGGTAAGGAGGAATGTATCACTTTCCCTCTCTTAATATCTTCCAACTTTCCACATACTTTTCATGGCTGATGAATAAGGAAAAGGGTTGGGGTCACAGCTCACACCTTCACCCAACATCTCCATCAAGTTTCCAGTGAGTCTAGTACTCGTAGCCTAAATTAGGCGGGTTGGACCGATTTTGAGCGGATCAAAATGGACTGAGTGACTAAATGATTTATCCAAAAGTTACTTGGGCTTAGATGAGCTGTATTTGACCCGCTCAAAAGTTACTTGGGCTGAGATGAGTTGGGTCAAGATGAGTTAAAGTTGGGTCATAGCTCAATCCGCCCAACTCTTACCAAACTTTACTTAATATGTGTTATTTTCTTATGGGAGTAGATGGGGTTGGTATATTTTGGTCCGAACCGAAAAAACCGACTGAACCGATTTTTTTTTAATTTCGGTTTCGGTTATTCGGTTTTTTCGGTCGGTTTCGGTTTAAAATTTTAAAATTTCAGTTTTTCGGTTCGGTTTTCGGTTATTAATTTATTTGGTTCGGTTAACCGAAAAATCGAATTATTAGCAAACCAACAAATTTTCGGTTGGTTTCAGTCTAATTTACCGAAATTTTGAAACAAAACCAACAAATTCGTAAGTCCAATTATTACATAGAGAGAGCCCAATATGATAATGTTTAAACCGAAAATCGAACCGAAATAAACCGAACCGAAATTAGAAAACCGAACTGAACCGAACTTCTTTCAGTTCGATTTCGGTTACTGCTTTTACAAAACCGAAAACCAAATAACCGAACCGAATTTCTTAAAACCGAACCGACCGAACGCCCACCCCTAGGAGTAGATAAATTCTAAATAAGACTTTTGTTATGGTCATATATAACATATCAAAAAAAAAAATCTAAGATATTTTGTTAAAGTTACTCATGGATCAATTTGGGCTAAAAATTAACCAACTTTAAAGGATTTTTTTTCACTTTTTTACAAAAAATATATATTTTTTCGGCTATTATTTTGAGAAAGACTATACAATGTCATTTTCCCAACTTTTAAATTGGTTGAGATGAGTTGGGTCAAGATGAACTGAGTTCAATAAATAGGCGGGTCAATAACCAGCCCAACCTTGGGCGGGTTGGGTGAGTTATTTGAGTTTGGGCCAAATTTGACAGGCCTAGCCTAAATGAGCACAACCAGAGATTGTGTAAAACAACGACCCAGTAAAATCCTACTAGTGGGGTCTGAGGAGGGTAGTGTGTACACAGACCTTACCCCTACCCTAAGGGAGTAGAGAAGTTGTTTCCGAAAGATTGTGTTATAAAATTTATCAATAAATTTTAACATATGATAGCAGGTTAGTTAGTATTTTAACCAAATTACCAATTACTAATACTTATTAAGAGATTACTTGTAATTACATGATTGGCCTAATTATGTAAATATTTTAAAACCTTCGATGCATATAACTTAAACTCAATTTTGTAATAGGCTTATCTAAACACTAGACTCTTCCTACATAAACGTTATTTTGGTGAGGATTCTTGATTATTTTGTGCATGCATTAGTTTTCCTGTTGGCAGAGTCATAATAAGCCACGCCTGAAGAATGCTTAGCACGATTATTTTGGTGAGGTTCTTTCATCATCGGAAGAGACCGATAGCTAGAGGCGGACCAATATTATAAAATAAGGGATCACATGCAACTATAAAGTTTGGTAAAATTTCATATATAATATATATATATATATATATATATATATATATATATATATATATATTTTTTTTTAAAAAAAAAAAAAATTATGTGTAAAAATTTATTAAAATTGTAAAAATAATAGATTTGAACTCATAACTTTAAAAATATAATGAGTTTAATATTAAAAATTTTAAAGGGCAAAGGTCCAGATATGCCCTTATACTATACGAAATTGAGCACATTTCCCATTCGTTAATACTTTAGCTCAAATATGCCCTTACCGTCACATAATTGGTCCATATATGCCCTTAGAGTTACACAGTTGACCCATATATGCCCTCTTCGAAACGGAATTCACCCAAACTATATAGCTCTTTCTTTAATGGTATTAAAGTGTATTACAAATACTATTTCCTATTTATTAGTATTTTTTTTCTTTACCTTTCTCTTTTCTTTCTTCTTTTTTCTTTTTTCTTTTCTTCTCTTTTTTTCCCTTTTTCATTCTCCCTTATCCGTTTCCTCCATTACTAATGTCTTCTCCATTTTCGTCACCAATTTCACTTGACAAAACTCATGAATTCCAATTACTAAAAAAATTCTCCCATAAGGTAATCAAGTTCCAATTTCACTGGCCCTCTAAATAAATAAAATTACATTATTCCAAAAATTATGGTTTAAACTTTAAAATAATAAAAACATCTCAACCTTTAACAATACTCAAAAGACCAAAATATTTAAATTGTTTTCAGAAAGATAATTTAATGATTAAAAGCGTAGAGTTAAAGTTGTAGTGTTATAATTTTGAGTTGTTTGTCTTTTTTCAGCTGGACATTTTCTATTTTTTTTTATTAACTATGTAAATTAGGGGTGTACATGGAACGAGTTGGTTCGATTTTTATCAATATCAAACCAAACCAATTATATCGGTTTGGATTGTTCTGTTTTGTTGGATTTTCGGATTATTTTGTTACATAAATATTATTTCAATCTTACTTTGATAAATATTTTAGAACTAAATATATGTTCAGTAAAAATTAAAAAATTTAAAAACATATGATCTATACAAATATTCTTATGGGAAAATTTTCTTAGTAATTGGAATTTATGAGTTTTGTCAAGTGAAATTGGTGATGAAAATGGAGAAGACATCAGGAGGAAATCGGATAAGGGAGAATGAAAAATGAAAAAAAAAAGGAGAAGAAAAGATAAAAGAAGAAAGAAAAGAGAAAGGTAAAGAAAAACAAGTACTAATAAAAAGGAAATATTATTTGTAATACACTTTAATATAATTAACGAAAGAGCTAATTAGTTTGGGTGGATTCCGTTTCGAAAAGGGCATATATGGGCCAACTGTGTAACTCTAAGGGCATATATGGACCAACTATGTGACGGTAACGGCATATTTGAGCTAAAGTATTAACGAAAGGCAAATGTGCTCAATTTCGTATAGTATAAGGGCATATTTGGACCTTTTCCGAATCTTAAAAGTTGAACTCATAAAGTTTAAATCCTGGATTCGCCTCTATATATATATACATTATAATATATACAAAAATTATATAAATTTTATCCACTTTTTCGGCTAACGAATATAAATAATTTTTGCCTGACAGGCTAAAAGTGAAGAAAGCTTTATATACAATGCAATTTTTTATTGAAAGTAAATATGCACCCGTTACCTCTAAAGGGTTCGCCTATTGAGCAAACCCAATACAAGCATACCTATAACTATGCTTGATCTAGCTGTTTTCATATATTCAGAGATTAAAGAAAATGAACATAGACCATAGTAGAAAAATTCCAAAAAGTACTCTAAGAAAAAAAATAGAAAATTTCTCAAAATTAGAAGACTCAATCAGCTTAAGCCACGTGTCGAATAGTAATGATCTTTGGTCAATCGACAAGTTTGACTGCACAATTTTCCCGTGAACCTACGAAACAGAGAATCAGAAATCGAACAGACTGAAATCCCAACAATAGAAAATTCGAAAGGGAATTCGAATCGAATTTCAAAAAGAAAAAACGCTACAAATACCCATTCACATTTTCTCCATTAAAGAGAAAGGTTCAGTTTTTGTTTTAGCTACATTTACAGTGAAGCTCAGATCAGATCAATGGCTGAAAACTCAACACAGGACAAGCCGAACCCGGGTTTAAGAAAGCCGGTTTTCGTAAAAGTGGAGAATTTAACGCCTGGAACTAACGGCCATACGCTGATCGTGAAAGTTCTGGAATCGAATACTGTGTTGCAGAAGGGACGTTCGGTGTCTCCGCATCTACGTAATACTCGTATTTCTGAATGCTTGATCGGTGATGAGACCGGCACTGTCCTCTTCACTGCTCGTAACGATCAAGGTACGAACAGATGAACTTTGCGATCACCTTTTTGGAAAGATGCACTTATATATTTTAGTGTTACTTGAGCGACTAGCGGATGGTCTATCGGAATCAGTATCTCTACCTTTATAGGGTAGGGTAAGGTCTGCATACGCTCACCAGAACCCACTTATGGGATTGAATCGAGTTTTTTGTTGTTGTTGTTGCAATTATATATTTTAGCATGCGATAAGATTTTTGGGGCCAAAGAGACGAATTTGTTTTATTAAATTATCGATCGTAAGACTAAAGAAGACCCTTGGAGCAACGTTAAAGTTGTCTCCATGTGACCTATACGCCACTGGTTCAAGCCGTAAAATCAGTAACTAATGCTTCACTAGAGGGTCGGCTGTCTACATCATAGCCCTTGGGTGCAGCCGTTAGTAAGACTCATAAATCAGGAAATGTGCCAGTTCTAATATTGTGATAAATTAGACCTCCTTGATTAGGCTATGGTTACATTTAGTAGTATTTTTAAAAATTACATGCAAAAGAGACCTAATGAATCCAGCGTATAAGGTAGGCTGCTTTATACTTTTAGTTTTCGTCATTGTTTGTTACTGAAGCTTTCTGGGGCGCTGATAATTGTGTGAATTCCGTTATGAAACCGTAGGGTGCCGGTTTTGAGTGGTTAGTGAATTGATATGGCATGCTGTATTTTGGACTCTTTTTATAAAATTGACGTGTATGTATAAGTTGTGGCAGCGATGTCTCTCTCGTTTAAGAAAATATAAATAGTTAACCCAGCATCTACTTGTATATTGGATATGCCCCTTCTTTACAGCCATTTTTGTTTTTGTTTTATGGGGAAAATGTTTGAGAAAAAATAACAAAATGTAAATCACTAAACAAAGGCAGATTGAAGAATTTTAAGTCAGCGGATACTGAGGGTAATCATACTCAGTATATGGTCGAAAGTAGTAGATGTGCACCCATTGCCACTTACTTGCATCTGTTCCTAGTATTGAGTTTTGTGCTTAAATTTGGAATTTATGAGTAACATTTTCTCGCGATTAGAGGATATTGTTCTTATTCCAAATTGAGAAATGTGCATGTTGAATGGGAAAGACGAGAATAATTCCTTTTTCTTTAGTGGGTGTATGGTTGTGATATATCTGCATTTATCAATGGAAGCGATCCTATTATCTGCATTTATCATACATTCGCTTCAATGTCATATAACAGTGAGGAAGGAGGAGGTAGTGCGAGGGTAGCTCCTTTGTTACATTTTTTCCTTTTTTTGTGCAATTAAAAGGGGTAGAAAAAGACCTTCTAATGACTAGTAATTACTTGGTCCCATTTTATTTTACTTAGTTGATATTTGAGAAGCCCACAACTTTCTTCACTTGGCTGTTCTTTTAGTTGAAAAATTGGCGATGTATTTCATCTTAGCTTTAAATGTATAATCTTCTCCAAAAGATATATATATCGATTTCAATCCTCATAGTGAACTCGCTCTTACAAAACGGGATGATGGTAGTAATAATTCTGATTTCTTCATCATATGTGAGCTGAAGTTGAGAAAATTTTCTGAACTTCTTTGGACCTCCTGTTTCCTGGACACAAATGTACAAAAGCATTTCATGAGCCAGAGCTTCAAATTGTACCTTCTGTTGTCCATAACTTTCCCTTCGCCTTCTTATTGCGGAAGGCTCAGACACTTTTTTCTGTATTCCATCTTCAATTAAGTTGGAGACAAGCAACTAACCTTTGTAGTAGAAGATTGTAGCGTTTGGACTTGTGGAAATATAACATGGAATTTACTGGACGATTACCTGCTCTAGGTTAATGTTTGAGTTCTGATGCAGGATCAAAGAAAAAGGAAAAAGGTGATGCTTATCTATCGTAACATCTTTGATGTGTTTGGCCGATTCGAAAGAATGATAGATGCTGCTGTAATTGTATGGAGAATTTCTGTTTGTGTCTAATATCGTACTTAACACACAACCTAAGTTGCATACATTCAAAGGTCTATTATAGGGCTCTAACTGTGAGACAAATACATTTAACATAGTAATTTATGTATGCTAATGTTGATTTATAGGGCCTTAAATGTTTGGAAAGAGGAATGGTTCTTTTCTCAATAGTAATTGTTTCATAAGGAAGTTGGAAACTTATATATTTGCATGAAACAAATTCTAGGGTCACAAGTTTTTATTTTGTAGAAGGTGTAAAAGAAAGTTGTTAGGGACAGTACAAAATCAGCTCTGCAACTTCTTTGGTATTATGAAATTTCCGGTGGATCATTGCTCTTTACCAGACTCGCACTGCATTTTTATGTGAAGTGGGAAATTTGGCTGAAAATATGTGTTTTCTTTGTTATCCTTGTGTATTAATAACTTGAAAATGTTAGTTGAAGACCGTTCTGTATTTTTGGAAAACATCCTATCGTTGAGCGCATTTGAGCTTTCCCTTTGTATGTCAAGGCTTCATACTATTGTTGATACTCTTCTGTGTTTTCTGAGGAAAAATTAGTTTCTTCAGTTGATGTTAAATTCACTTCCTTCTCCTTTCAGAGCCTATAACATTCTTGCAATACAATTTTTTATATTTGGCACTGCTATGTAGTGGTCTTTCTAATTTTAGTTTTCTACGATATTTTCTATGTTGTGTGTCTTTACTGTCTCTTTTCCTGTTTACTTAGCCTCTGATGTATTTCGAGTCTATATTTGTGATCACAGTGTCTTTCTTTGTACAAACAGTTGGCTTTTAATTCCTTTTAATCGTTGAAGCAATTCTCTTGTGGCTTATTTGTATATCATTTACTTTAAACTGCCAAGGAATCCAGCAATTCTCTTTTATCTTTACATATTTGACATCATTTCTTGTTGTGTTAACGAAAATTTGTTTGATGCTTAACTTTGATATGTGGTCAGTCGATCTGATGAAGCCTGATGCAACTGTCATTCTTCGGAATGCCAAGATTGACATGTTCAAGAACACCATGAGACTAGCCGTCGACAAATGGGGACGAATCGAGGTTACTGAAACTGCTGGATTTGAAGTGAAACAGGGTAATAATCTCTCCCTTGTTGAGTATGAGCTTGTGAATGTGGAGGAATGACAAGAATCTTTTGGTATCAGCTAACTAGTTAAAGTCATAGTTTTAGTACCAGTATTACTGTTGTCCTCTATTTTGCTATGGCTGTTTCCTTTGGGATGGGAAAACACTAACTTTGAAGATGATAAAATTGGACTGTTTAATAGTTAGATGGCTTACTATTTTGGTAGGGGGAGGCTCAGGAACTCGCAGGGTGCAAAGGTGTAAAAAGTAGAAATCTTTTCTGAAGGGTATGGGATATTTTAACTTGATATATAAGTCTAATTTCTAAGTGTGGCAGCTTCATATTTCCTAAGTCGTTCCTGGGTCTCTTTATGACTTATAAGTCACGGGTTCAAATCGTGGAAGCAGCCGCTAATACTTGCATTAAAGTAGGCTGTCTACATCACACCCTTTGGGGTGCACCCTTCTCCGGACCCTGTGTAAATGTAGGATATTTTGTACACTGGGTCCGGGCTGCCCTTTTTCATCGGCTCTCTCTGCTTAAAAGTTCTTTTTGTTACTTACTCCCCTCTTTTCAATTTATGTGGCACTTTTAACTTATCGAGAGTCAATTTGACTAATTTTTTGAAGCTAAATTGGAATAGATCAACTCAATATTTTAAAATTAAAATATAAATATTCAAAAGCTATAAGAAAATATCGGTTAAAATTGACATAACTTGAATTTCGGAAAGCAAAATGTGCCGTATAAGTTGGGACAGAAACAATATCTATAACGATACCATAGATTGATGAGAAGATAAATATAGTAGGTTAGGATTTAATTAGAAACCTAATTATCTAAATGAAAAATCGAGTGTTTACTTAGAATATAAAGTTTCCAAAAATGGTATGGTCAAACAACTATGAACGAGCTTATCAAGTTAATACTTTAGTAGTCATGCTAGCAAGTCATGTGACAGATAAGTTTGTTTAATGTTTCTTAAAGATGATTGATTCCACAGGCAGACATAAATCCAACGTTAGCTCTTCGCATCCCCTTAACTAATTAGTGGCATAAAACAATTGAATTTAAATCTTATATAATGACTGAATAAAAAATATTTACACAATTGTATCACTTATATAATAATTACAAGTAAACTTATACTGCAAAATGAAAGATCTCTCTCACAATATGAGTTTGGGGAGGGTAATGTGTATGCAGTCCTTATCCTTATTTTATGAAGATAGAAAGGTTGTTTCCGGTAGACCCCGGCTCAAGAAACAGTAAAACTAAATCAACAAATAATTGCAATAATTATATTTTGCTCTTCTATATTGATATATAATATATAATATAAGGAGTTGGGGCTAGTTGAATGGAGGGAAAGCGGCAAGGTTTTCCCCTTGGGATCGACTATAATAAATTCGCGACTCTAATAGAAAGAAATAGTAAGCTCTCTACTCCATTTGCTTGATAAAAATAGTAACTATCATGTATGCTATTGTACGTTAAAAAACATCCATTGTAAAAAAAAAAAAAAAAAAAACCCTATTTTCAATGCATATATATAACTTAAACCAAAAACAATTTTGGAGGCAACGAGAAAGAAGGACAAAGAAGGAGGGGTGTGGGGTGGGGTGGGGGGGTTAGGATGGTACTGTTAG